>JASDQU010013058.1:102513-112878 GCA_032191745.1 Picea mariana | reverse complement strand
ATTAGTTGTAATTATACCTCCTAGTCTCCTATATATACCAAGGAGACATTTTCATTTTGAATCATCTTGTACTTGAACATTTAAGTGGGGTAAAAGGAGGTTGCCCCCTCGAAGAGGCTTATTATCTGAAATTATCTCTTTTTCAAGGCGTTGAGTACCTTTTCTGAGGTTTTTCTATGCTATATTGATATTTGGTTCTTAACATATACCCAGTGACACGAGAGAGCCCTCTCTGAGTTGAGCAGGCTAGTGCCTCAGCTCTAAAGCTAGTTGAAACAGTTACCCCTGTCATTTATCTATTCAGTTGGACAAAATTTATAGGGTGCTAACAGACAACAGGTAAGGGAAGCAGAGTACCGATGCTCTGAGAGAAGGTTGTTGAACGTTCACAACAACAAAAATTTAAACTGCCAGGTGAGATTTAAAAGAAGATGGAGATGCTCTCGGATGTAGAGTGATCCATAGACTTGTCAGGAGGGAAGGTAGAAGGTGGAAATGGCTATTGAAGGCCATGAGCATGGTCGAAGAGAAGGCCACAAGAAGAAATTCAATCTGGAAATGGATCTGGAGCTCAATGAGATAAGAGCAAGGATGGAACAACTAACATTGAAGATGCAACAAGAGGTAAAGGTACGCTGGAGTTATGAATTTCCTATGAACAGGAAGGCAAAATGGCCTGTTCAAAAGTTGTTGGCCAGAAAGAAGAAAGAAGAGTTGAGAAGGTGGCTGAGGGATTTATAAAACCTCAGTGACACAAAGGAGGAACAAATTCACATCTGTGAACCAGAAATTGGGAGACACCTCACTGATGAGGAGGAGGTGAGATCAGAAGAAGATCTCATAAGCTTCCAGGTGGGAAGAAATGGACTTTCAAGTTTCCAAGTGGGCAATAGAAAGAGATCAGTGGAAGGTCTCATATACTTCTAGGGGAGTAGTACTGAAGTTTCAAGCTGCCAGGTGGGAAATGAGATGAGATCGGTTGATCTCATAGAATGCTAGGTGGGCATAAGAGAAGTCCCAAATTGATAGGTGGGAAGGGTGAAAGAAGCGATACTGTTAGAAAGTCTCAAGAGATCATAAGTGAGTTCATATCAGCAAAGAGTGTTGATGGATGAATATTCATGTGGATTTGTAGACCATGTGAATGAAGATGATGAGAAGTTAAATACTTTCACCATCAAAGATGAGGATCAGAGGAGCATTATGATTATTGGATATATCAAGACATTTCTACCAAACAACCAAGTAGAGGGAAATGCACATGATAAAAGTGCAACAAAAGAGGAAGGACAACCAGCAGAAACTGTCAAAGAGGAATAAATGAGATAGAAATGAATGTCTACCCCAATAGAAGGAGATGAGCATTCAAAAGAATGGCTCAAAATTTTCAGCTAGGAAGCTGAACAAGATATGGTTGTAGCACTGAAGCCTGCAACAGAAGAGGAAACAAAAAACATGGATTTTATTGAGTTGTATGAGGAATTGGAGTCCCTAGAGAGAAGGGTAATGGAGCAAAGATTGCACATCAGGCAAGTCAATTTGGAAACAAATGGAGGAGCATACTAGCCATAGAAATGGTTGGAGGAAGTTGGATATATGCCATCATAAGAGGAGTTGACCACAACTAATAATTTACAGGAGAAAACTGAGCAATATCTCGGTGAAGAGACTGCAGAACCAGATCCTGCAGCAAGGTGGAAAGATAGTTCCACAAAAGAAGAAGAAAATGATATGGGGGGTCAAGATGATCTACCCACCTGTAGGGAAGAGTTGCATCTGAGAATACTGCATAAGGATAACCAACCGTTGGAGTAGCTAGACAGGGTGATAGAGGCGATCAAGATGCTGATGTTGAGGTTAGAAGAAGAAGTAAGCAAAGAGGAGATGAACGTAAGAGAGCTTGCCATAATAGCATGGAGGAAACAAAAGAAGCAACAACAATATAGTTGGAGAGCAGAAATAGGATAGCTCGAAGGGAAAGTTTGGGATCCAGGAGGATTTCAACACTAGAGAAGAGGATATCATGAGCAAGAGCTCATGATTTTCTCATTAGTGGAGTATGATGTAGGAGCATCACTCCACCTCAGCAACGCGCCATCATTCCATCACATTAGTGCGCATTTCAGAGAGAGAGAGGCATTAACCCTCCCATTTTTAAATTCGAAATGTGATCCTATATGGGTCCATGTTGTAATATTGAGTGAAAACCAAGACATATCTCCTAACGGGAAGAATATAAGGTCACCTTTAATGGTTCTAGGTTCAATTCAGACTAGATGGCCATTTATGAAAATTTTAATGTAATAGATGAGGTTAGGTGAGAGAGAACAAGCTCGCAGAGCCCCTCTTTTGTAAAGATATCTTGTATCAAATTTCATTAGGATACTTAGGAGGATTTAGAGAGGTCTTAGAATAAGAACTCATGATAGAGTTAGAATAGGAGAACTTGAGAGAACTGATACTCTCTTGCAGTCCAGTTTTTGTAAACATCTGTATAAACACACAAAGATAATAGAAAAGTAGTTTTTCCTGCATACAATGTGTTTATGTATTTGTATTCATTATTAAGTTTTTATGTATTTCATGGTTTGAATGTGTAAATTGGTGAAGTATCGAATAAGTTTCAATTATTTCTATTATTTGAGTTTCGATGTGCAAGGAGTGCACATAGTCCACAAGGAGTGCATTGACAGATATGGTGTAACCTCAAACAATATCAGGAGAGATATCATTGAACCTTCACCAGCAGAAGCGCAAGGAGTGCCCAGAGAGAACTCTTTGTCGAGTTCAAGGAGAAGAGTATCAGAGGAAGATACTCACAGAGTTTTTGAACACTTTGTAGAGCTGTGCCAAGTAGGCATCGAGTGGGTGCAAGTGTGCACAGAGAGAACTCTTTGTTGAGTTCATGGATAAGAGTATCAGAGGAAGATACTCATAGAGTTATTGAACACTTTCTATAGCTTTTGAAGGTGTGCATTGAGAAGGAGGATTTCCAGGAGGGTGAGAATAATTTATTTTCAATAAATCCTTTGGATATGAGTTTGACGAAATCCCAGAAATGCAAGGAGTGCGTGGGAGATCGAAATCTTCGAGGAGATCAAGATCTGAAGGGATAGCGCAAGTAGTGCATGGGTGAAGAACTTATTCTATGTCTGAAAGCTTAGAAGAGATGGCGTTAGTAGAGTGCAAGTGAGACCCAGACAGTTGGGTTCATAGGAGAAAGTTCAAAGGCTAAAACCTTGGAACGCTCACAAAATCTTCCAAGCCGACAGAAGGTAAAAGATCAGGAGGAGGAGTGAAAACAACCTTATGATGAGTTGTGGGGAAGAATATGGACCATTAGATCAATGTCTAGTGAAGGAAGGAAGTGCAAAGGAGAAGAAAAGATCCCATCCATTGGATCTGAACGTAGAGGAATAGAAACCATTGGATCTATAGGTAAGTGCACAAGACTTAAACCTTCCATTTGAGGTAGAGTGGACTTGTCAAAGTCCCAAAGTCCCGAGATGAATAGAGACCATCCATCATCCAGGGTGACAGGTGGTGAAAGATCTGATTTTGGGGGTGAGAGTACTCCAGGAGGAAAGAGTGCGTAGGAGTTTAAACTCCCGAAACCCGAAGAACCAAAGTGGATAGAGACCATCAGGTCAAGGGGGAGACACACGTCAAGTGATCATGTGTTTTGGGTGAAAGTACTTTGGGAGAAATGAGTTCATAGGAGTTTGAAACTCCCAAAGTCCGAATAGCTGAAGCGCCGAAGACCCAAGGACCCAAAGAGAATTTGGACCGTCAGATCCAGAAGGGCACGTGGTGAAAGATCGTGAACTATGAGTGAAATCACTCTGGGAGAACGCAAAGGATAAGTGTTTGAAATTGCCAAATCTCAAAAAACTGAAGTGGACAATATTCATTGATCTGGTTTGGACAGGTGTCACCAGATTGTGATCTTTGGAGGATCATACTCCGGGGTTTTTGAGAAGTAGAGTTTCAAAAATTTCTGAAGCACCAAAGCCTGACACATTCAGGGTTGTTGATCCAAAAGGGGGCATGTGCATCATTGATCTATGAAGGGACATGTGGAGGATGGAGATTCATTTCATTGGGTAACTGGTTGATCAAGGAGGACAGGTGTTGGAGGATCCAACACTCCGGAAGGATTCACTTCAGAGGTTTGTGTTTGCTGAGATTTTAGAATTCTGAAGGTCAAAGTCCCAAAAATGATGAGAGTCGTCGATGTGAAGATGGACACGTGGCACCAGATCTAGAACTCTGGGTATGGAACACTGTGGAGGAGAGCAAAGGGTGAAAGCGTAGAAGTCTCTAAGGATATCGTGATAATTGATTGAGGAGGAGGTCAAAGGACCGTTTATTTGGTTGAGGAGGCCAAAGTCTGAAAGCAGGAGATGAACCATCGATTGAAGAGGACGAGTGACAGATGATCTACCCTTTCGGAGAAATCACTCCGAAAGAAGTGGGAAATTGAGAATTGAGATTTTCAAAGGCTAGATTCATGGAGGAAATCATAGCCACACATATGGAGGGACAGGTTTCAATAGATCTTCCACTCTCAAATATTGTCATGCAGAGGAAGCAAAAATTTGAGAGTTGAAACTCCCAAAGGCTAGAAAGCTATAATCAACCATAGTCATTGATTCAAACAGGAGCTACATGTCGACAAATAATGGAGGTCTAGGAAGGCACATGAAGTAAAGGAACAGGAGGATAAATAACAAATATTGTTTGTGGGTCATCACTGAAAGCGAGATATTGATGGATGAGAAGGATTGCAGGGCCAGGACATGCTTGGATTTCAATTATCCTTGAGTGGGTCACAATTTCAACCACGGTTTTAACAAAAGGATAAGTGGCAGCTGGAGGTAAATTGCAGAACGAAAAGTAGATTGTTCTAAAACCACTCTTTCCCATGCCCACAATCGCACATTTGTGCAAAGTCATAGCCTAGGGGTTTATGTAGAAAGGGGATAGTGAAAAGGAGCTAGCACCCACAAATTGAAGAGCGCCCAGAGTGCACAGATAGAGGATGCAAGTATCACAGGACCTGCGCCTAAGGAGAAAAAGGGGCATGTTTATAATTGTTTTGGGTTCAAACGGGAGCCCAAAGATTCGATCCGACTCAGAAGAAAGAAATATCCTAGACCGGGAGGTCGTCAAACCCTAGGAGAGGAGGGGGGATGCATCAAGAATAAATAGAGTCCCAGATGACATGTTTGCCCCCCCACAACAATCATTTTCCTTTCAACCTTGTCTTCAACTTGTCTACTCTTTCCTCTAAAGCTTGATTCTCTTTCTGGAACTGGGCCATCTTCTCATCCTTCACTTTTCTTGTTGTAGTTTTTCCATGTCTCCCTTAAGGCTGTTGATTTCTTCTTCTTTAAGGATAACTTGGGACATAGCGTGAACCAATCCATCAGTTATTTTCTCAATTCCTATAGTAGAAGGTTCAAAATAGCCATGTATGTTGCTCATTTTTTCCCTTATGACCAATTCACCTTTTCCTTCTCTAGTTGCAACACTTTGGCCTTGTAATTCAATGCTTCTTGTCGAAATGTCTCTTTCTCTTGTTCTAGGGAAACTAAATCTGATGTTTTCGGATGCTCTATGGAAGACATCTTTAGCCGTTTTTTCATCCTTTGAATCATCTTGTCTTTCTCTTCTAAGGAAGCTTTTACCCCCCAAGGGCCTTTAGATTATAATCTCTTGACTTGAGTCTGCCAATCTCTGTTGAATGCTTTCTCTTGTCTCAACTGACCCTCCATATTAAGTACATGATTTTTCAATCTTTAAACCCTTAATATCATACCCGAGTATTCTGAATACAACATGTCACTAGTGTTTTTGTGAAATTTCACCTTGTCTGGAGCACTGATGCTTTCATAGTGCAGCTTGATCTCAGACACTTTATCATCATCTGTAAGTTCTATGTTGAGTGCCTTCTTCTCTATATCTCTGATTGAGAAAAGAGAATACCTATGTTGAGAAATCTATTCCACCTCAGGTATCAACTCCCTTATTTCACTCATGTCCAGGCTTCCTTTCACAACATATTTCTTTGCTAAATCTCCTTTAGATTGGTAAATTGCTCCGGTTGTTTTATCAAAAATATGTTTTTTTCTACTGAAATGTTTTGAGCTGCTTTCAGCATGGGGCATGCTTATTTTTCTACATTCTTCCTTGCTGGTGCCACTCTCCACCATATCCATACTTACTTGCTCCTTAGGCTCTTCTTCCTCTAGATCTACTATCTGTGGAGATTGTTTGATGTTTATCTTCTTGGGATCATTTCGATGACTACTAGTGCCTAGGGCCTATGAAATGCTTCATTTGGTGTAGATAGTTAACTTGGGAACTTTGAATGTCATCTTCTGAGGGGTATGTTTTGTTTGAGTCTGTTGTAGGGTTGGCCCGACTTGATGTTCCTAAGAGAGATTCAAGGTGTCTTCTGTATGAACATAGGTTTCCAAATTAGCCAATTTGCCAAAACCTTCCACATACTCATGTTCATGAGGGCCCTGTTTTCTCATCAATCTTTTGTTAGATATGACCTGATGTGGATCATATTTTGTCCCTTGTAGTTGTGAAAATTCAAACTCCTTGAGTTTGGCCTGGATTTTAGGTAAACAATATCTAGTCTTCACAACAAATAGTCCTATGATGAAAGGAAATTTCAGGTTGGACACCTTGTGCATTTTTAGGAAATTATCTATCTTTGAGATGATTCTTTTCTTGATGAACTCCAGGGAAAAAACTTTGGTGTCAAAAATATAGGGAGAAGATAAGGTGCCTCTTGTAACCCATCTACCCAAATTACTATAGAGTGCATGAACAACACCCAATATCCTACTTTGTTTTATGAGTTTGGTTGTAAGTAACTTTTCATGTCCTCCAGAACTCTTGGCAGGCTAGTGTTGAAGATCAAACTGTAAACTCTAGACATGATCTTGTTTATGAAAATGAGAAATGTGATTCTTTTTCATTTCGTGGAGATGAATGTTTCTTCAAGGAGCTCCCTCTTGTTTTTTTCCAAGAATAGTTTTAGCAGGTACGTGTAATACCTGAAGTGCCTTAGTTATTAGAAGTTAATTAGCTATTTGTGTACATTATCAACTATGAATTTATCAAAACTGATACTGACTGACTGACTGGACTCTGACTGGAAAAAGTTTAACAGAAAACCTAGCATGACCTCAACTACATATTTGTCATTATCCAAACCTAGAATCTATCTGAGTATGAAGCATGCCCACTAGATTTCGATAACCATGATTCTTAAACTCATAGGCAAGGATAGACTCTCAGAATAATGTTCAGGTTTAAAAATTGTCTGCAAAAATAGGGTTTTGACCTCGGGAGAACATTCTCTGTAGACTGTAACTATTTTTTCTTACTTGAGGGATTTAGATGCTGTAGAGGGAGAATCTAGTATGCCAAGGGCATATCAAATTGACAAGCTATCTATTCTACACAGGACCTCTGACCCTAACTTATTTAAAATGACCTTCTCCTCCTGTGAGTATTGTTCCGCGCACCATATTATGAATTATGGGAAGAGGAATGCGACTTCGACCGCGTAAGGGACTATGGAGGCTTGGAATGCTTCAAGAAAGGATATTTGTCTCCCTACATGATCTGATAAATTGGTTCTGGACACAGAGATGGGTGAGACAGTTAATTTGGTGTCAAATACAATGGAGTCTCCGTCAACTAGGGCTTCTTCATTTGGCAAGGGATCTTTCTCTGTTACAGAAAAAACTACAGTATCCATGGTGATGATGAAAAATACTTGCGAATGAGGGGAAGATGAGAGAATTTAGTGCACTTTTGAGCTTAGTTTTGATTGGAGCAGTCATGCCACTTTTACCATTGAAATGATTTGAAAAATCATAAAATAATGCCAAGAGTGCCCCCCTTATATATGTTTCCCAATATCGGGGACGAGACAAAGCGGTATGGGGTTGAATTATTTTCTCCCCGATATGCATGTGGTGGCACCACGTGGTCTTGAGGCGAAACCACAATATTTTCATCGGTCCTCTTCCAAATAAATAAACTTCGCGCTAGTTCTTCACCCGATATGGCCACTGATCGTTGATCTGTGGTGCATGAGATTTGTGGTTTGTGGGGTCCCATCAACCTTGTGCTTCCACTAGATTTGAACTTATTTTGCTATATGTGGCTTGAACCTCCAATTTATTGTGTTTCTACACCTATTTATCCCCTCTCTAAGTCCCGAGACTTAGATTCCATCAAAAAATTGTTATGGTAATAACACACCCATCTAGGGATTCCTTCCTCTATACGCTTCTCTCCATTGTAATATTAGACTCTCTAGTATTTCTTGTCTTCTTACCTTCCTCAACTCTCCCTTCTTTATTTCATCTGTTCATCTTGATCTAATTTCTTTCTGCAACACCTCAAACTGCTTCCCTACTTTATTTACCTTTCGCACCACTGCATATCAACAATGGCGAATCTCCTTAAGGATCGATCATTTATTGCATTTGTTTCTTGATCTTCCCCCATCTGTCAAATAACTGTTTCCCCTTTTCATTCCATGATCCTACCCCAAAATCACCCTACCCCAATTGTAGTTGTTTAGGCCACCATCTTAGGTGAGGGAATAGTTGTCATCCCCTCCTCCATCAAGAATTATTTGATCCACGGGGGGATTTCCCTCAATAGTCATTCGCGCATACCTTTCTTGAAATTTTATTCTGCCCATGAAAAATATTGGTGATTCTCAGTTGCGAATTCAATGATGTATCCCTCCATAGTCGTATTAACCCAAAAATCGATTGCTTACGTGATATGGTGATCCAACTGATGAAGTGTTGTAATCTTCTCTATATCCCAAGTACAAGCCTTCTTTATGCATTCTTGGAATTCTAGAGCTCCTTAGATCTGATCTATCCAATGGAATAGTTATTCCTGGAATTTTACCTAGAATATCTCATACTAGTCACTTGATGTTTCTGAATAAAAGACATAATATCTTGTATCCTTCTCACTTTTACCTCGCAACTCTCCTTCCTTCCATATAAAGGCGTCACAATTTTGTTCCCACCATTTCTGATTCTCATATTTGTATATCTGTGGAAGCATTCTCCTCACAGGTTCCCTTTTAAAACATGAGTCCCAACAACGAAACCATTTTTTTGTCTCAAAAGTGATCAGACCAGGGTCCTTCTCAAGTCACCATCAAAAGGTGCCAAAGTAGTCTAGAGAACTCACATTTTCATATTCCTGAGAGGGAAGAAGTCTTAATTGAAGTGTAGCCGAGACAAGAAAGAGAGGGAAGGGTAAGAAGAATACTTAGACAAACCTCTAAGTTATCAAGATTCATATTAGTCTTGTGCAAGATAGATTGAACCTATGGTAGTTCGGAACATTTCCTAACTAAGAATAAATAAAACAACGTTTTGTTTCCATTCATAAGGAATCTATAACTAATTAAGCATATTAGACATAAATATAATACATAGCAACATTCAATACATTCAGAAGACTAAATACACCAGATATATCCAAAATTTGGGCATCCAATTATATTAACATATCAAGTTCTTCTCACATCTTGGCTCTCATACATAGGTAATCATAGGATGCTCCTCATCAAATATGATACAAGGTTACATTCTCTTTCTCCTCTACATCTATAATGATACAAAAAACTAATACATTAATAGTCTGGTTCTTACTCAGATCTCAATACTCAACTATGCTAACAGTATGGACCATTACAACAGTGACTCTTACCACAACTTTAATCCTAGCACAAAATTAATCACAACAACCCTAGAAAAAATAAAAACAACAACAAATCCAACCCAAAAACCCTTTACAATCATATTAGTCTCATATATATAATTTGATTCTGATTTTGTTGGTTGAGAACCCGATAGTTCTCTCTTCTTCTTGATCTTATTGCAACTTCTTTCCTCAAAACTGATGTTGCGTTGTCCTTCCAACTACTTTTTGTTTCTTTCTTTAGTCTGGTGTCAAGATCCTCAGCAAATTGCACAACTTTTGTTCTACAAAATGAAGCTGTAATCTGGCATGCACAACTTCTATTCATCAAAACGAAGGGCCCAACAAAGCACACTCTAGTAGAGAGTGTTGTGTGAAGGATTTCTAGCAAGAGAATAGGATTCAACCAATGAGAATTATGTGAGTCTATCATGAATTAATCCCAAGGTCCAATTGATAAGGAATCAAGTCAATATTGTGCATTTGGATAAATAATCAAAAGAAAAAGGAAAGTGCAGAGATGGAAGTTTGACAAAGGTCTAAAAAATCAAAGGATAATGATATTCAACTACTATAGAGTCTAAACGTTTTATAAAGGAC
>JASDQU010013058.1:79535-93772 GCA_032191745.1 Picea mariana | reverse complement strand
AGAAAGTGTTCCACAACTCTATGAGTATCTTCCTCTGATACTCTTCTCCATGAACTCAACAAAGATTTCTCTCTGTGCACACTTGCACCCGCTCGATGCCTGCTTGGCACAGCTCTACAAAGTGTTCAAAAACTCTGTGAGTATCTTCCTCTGATACTCTTCTCCTTGAACTCGACAAAGAGTTCTCTCTGGGCACTCTTTGCACTTCTGTTGGTGAAGGTTCAATGGTATCTCTCTTGATATTGTTTGAGGTTACACCATATCTGTCAATGCACTCCTTGTGGACTATGTGCACTCCTTGCACATCGAAACTCAAATAATAGAAATAATTGAAACTTATTCGATACTTCACCAATTTACACATTCAAACCATGAAATACATAAAAAATTAATAATGAATACAAATACATAAACACATTGTATGCAGGAAAAACTACTTTTCTATTATCTCTGTGTGTTTATACAAATGTTTACAAAAACTAGACTGCAAGAGAGTATCAGTTCTCTCAAGTTCTCCTATTCTAACTCTATCCTGAGTTCTTATTCTAAGACCTCTCTAAATCCTCCTAAGTATCCTAATGAAATTTGATACAAGATATCTTTACAAAAGAGGGGCTCTACAAGCTTGTGCTCTCTCACCTAACCTCATCTATTACATTAAAATTTTCATAAATGGCCATCTAGTCTGAATTGAACCTAGAGCCATTAAAGGTGACCTTATATTCTTCCCGTTAGGAGATATGGCTTGGTTTTCACTCAATATTACAACATGGACCCATATAGGATCACATTTCGAATTTAAAAATGGGAGGGTTAATGCCTCTCTCTCTCTGAAATGCGCACTAATGTGATGGAATGATGGCGCGTTGCTGAGGTGGAGTGATGCTCCTACATCATACTCCACTGCTGAGAAAATCATGAGCTTCTGCTCATGAGATCCTCTTCTCTAGTGTTGAAATCCTCCTGGATCCCAAACTTTCCCTTCCAGCTATCCTATTTCTACTCTCCAACTATATTGTTGTTGCTTCTTTTGTTTCCTCCCTGCTATTATGGCAAGCTCTCTTACGTTCATCTCCTCTTTGCTTACTTCTTCTTCTGACCTCAACATCAGCGTCTTGATCGCCTCTATCACCCTGTCTAGCTACTCCAACGGTTGGTTCTCTTTATGCAGTATTCTCAGATGTAACTCTTCCCTATAGGTGGGTAGATCATCTTGACCCCCCATATCATTTTCTTCTTCTTTTGTAGAACTATCTTTCCACCTTGCTGCAGGCTCTGGTTCTGCAGTCTCTTCACTGAGATATTGCTCAGTTTTCTCCTCTAAAAGATTAGTTGTGGTCAACTCCTCTTGTGATGGCATATATCCAACTTCCTCCAACCATTTCTATGGCTGGTATGCTCCTCCATTTGTTTCCAAATTGACTTGCTTGATGTGCAATCTTTGCTCCATTACCCTTCTCTCTAGGGATTCCAATTCCTCATACAACTCAATAAAATCCATGTTTTTTGTTTCCTCTTCTATTGCAAGCTTCAGTGCTACAACCATATCTTGTTCAGCTTCCTAGATGAAAATTTTTAGTCATTCTTTTGAATGCTCATCTCCTTCTATTGGGGTAGACATTCGTTTCTATCTCATTTCTTCCTCTTTGACAGTTTCTGCTGGTTGTCCTTCCTCTTTTGCTGCACTTTCATCATGTGCATTTCCCTCTACTTGGTTGTTTGGTAGGAATGTCTTGATATATCCAATAATCATAATGCTCCTCTGATCCTCATCTTTGATGGTGAAAGTATTTAACTTCTCATCATCTTCATTCACATGGTCTACAAATCCACATGAATATTCATCCATCAACACTCCTTGCTGATATGAACTCACTTATGAGCTCTTGAGACTTTCTAACAGTATCACTTCTTTCACCCTTTCCACCTAGCAATTTGGGACTTCTCTTATGCCCACCTAGCATTCTATGAGATCAACAGATCTCATCTCATTTCCCACCTGGCAGCTTGAAACTTCAGTACTACTCCCCTGGAAGTATATGAGACCTTCCACTGATCTCTTTCTATTGCCCTCCTGGCAACTTGAAAGTCCATTTCTTCCCACCTGGAAGCTTATGAGATCTTCTTCTGATCTCACCTCCTCCTATTTAGTGAGGTGTCTCCCAATTTTTGGTTCACAGATGTGAATTTGTTCCTCCTTTGTGTCACTGAGGTTTTCTAAATCCCTCAGCCACCTTCTCAACTCTTGTTTCTTCTTTCTGGCCAACAACTTTTGAACAGGCCATTTTGCCTTCCTGTTCATAGGAAATTCATAACTCCAGTGTACCTTTGCCTCTTGTTGCATATTCAATGCTAGTTGTTCCATCCTTGCTCTTATCTCATTGAGCTCCAGATCCATTTCCGGATTGAATTTCTTCTTGCGGCCTTCTCTTCGACCATTCTCATGGCCTTCAATAGCCATTTCCACCTTCTACCTTCCCTCCTAACAAGTCTATGGATCACTCTACATCCGAGAGCATATCCATCTTATTTTAAATCTCACCTGGCAGTATAAATTTTTGTTATTGTGAACGTGCAACAACCTTCTCTCAGAGCATTGGTACTCTGCTTCCCTTACCTGTTGTCTGTTAGCACCCTGTAAATTTTTTCCAACTGAATAGATAAACGACAGGGGTAACTGTTTTAACCAGCTTTAGAGCTGAGGCACTAGCTTGCTCAACTCAGAGAGGGCTCTCTCGTGTCACTGGGTATATGTTAAGAACCAAATATCAATATAGCATACAAAAACCTCAGAAAAGGTACTCAACGCCTTGAAAAAGAGATAATTTCAGACAATATGCCTCTTTGAGGGGGCAACCTCCTTTTACCCCACTTAAATGTTCAAGTACAAGATGATTCAAAATGAAAATGTCTCCTTGGTATATATAGGAGACTAGGAGATATAATTACAACTAATGGCCTAAAGCCGACATAAATAAAATAACATTAGTAATATAATATGCCCCAATTAAGGGGTAATGAGCTAATATTAGGGCTTAACAGTATACCTATGGGAATTGGTGGCTATATTTGGTTTGTTTTGGGGCATTTTAAATAGTTTGTTGGCCAAGAAGAGGAGGGACACACATGGCTATGGAGTCAAAATTATGAAATTGAATGAAAACAATGATTAGCCGATAGAAATCTCTAGAGGATAAAGGCTAAATGAGGCAATGAATTTGAGTTGTAACTTAAAATAAATCAGAGTGGTAAGAGGAAAGAGGAAACAAATAACTACATCAGAGCATTACGGAAATGAATTCTGAATTAGCTAAGAAGAAACATACACAGTTTAAATTTCTTAAGCCAAGAGCATCAAATGATGAATTCTGGGCCTTTAACTCTCCAATTAAAATAGAAGTCAGTGTAAATGGAATTAAAGAAACACGGGAAATACATACAATGAGGGAAGACAAAACTCATATCATAGCCATTAGAGTCTTTTCATAAACAGTTCAAAACTACTACATATGTATTAAATTCAGCCCCGAAAAATTACAATGAAGTTCAGAACCACCATAACTATGCCCTTACACTTCTGCTCATCATTAATACACTTAGAACCTCTAATACTTATACAATTTGAGTTCCTTCAATGTGTAACTGATTACAATAATTGAAATGAAATGGCTCAGTTTCTACAATGATTACAAATGACAGTTTTCAGAAAAAAAACATTTCACAATCCCTGCAGATTCCTCTGACGCTCTAGCTCCTTCCTCTGCCACATTCTCTTTGAAATGTAACTCATACTCTTTCAAATATAATTGCATTTATTGATATTCTCATTAAATATTTGGTAATAATATATTTGAAATAAAATAATTCTCAAATATTTTTCTCTCTTGTATAATGATATTTCCATAATTTAATTCATGCTCGTGGTTTTTAAAACCAAGTCTTGTTTGTCCAATTCACCATTTCATTGTAAAAAACATTTACTGTTACCATTTCCCTGTAAAAAACATTTACTGTGTAATGTTTTTCCAATTTACCGTTTCACTGTGAAAAAACATTTACTATGTGTTTTTTCCAGTTTACCATCTTTGGTAAAGTACCTTCTATCTTCTTCTTTTACTCCTGTAAGTATTTGGATAAAGAATTATCCAAGTCTTCATTCATGTGCATCTTCCCATTTAAATCTTTTGCATGGAAATAAGCATTAATATCTTTAATTTGTAAAACGTGAATTTTACCTCTGTAAAACAATTTCACCGTGAGGAAGAATTTATTTTATTGGAAATCTCATAATCATTATTGAAATGTACTCCTGGAAAAATGCCGCACATAAAACATATGATAAATGTTTTCATTTATTACATCGAGCTTTGGCTGGAGTGGTTTAATCCAAACTTATTTTTCCTCCGATGTGCTTCACGTAAAAACACGTGTCCACGAAATAATCCATGGTAGTATTTCCTGGTCTGCCTTCACAAAATTAACCTCCTCGCTAATTAAATATGAAGGCAAAATTAACCTCCTCGCTACTTAAATATCTGATATGCATATGTGCCCTCCATCCAACCTTTGACTTTTCCACATTATAAATTGATATTTGTGCCCATGATTTGACGTAATTCAATAAATTAAATATTGGATTAAATATTAATATAGATATAAAAATATTTATATTAATAATAAAAAACCCCTTTTTTTCTATTTTCGAAGGACTTTGAGCATATGAGGCTTAACACATGACTTTGTGGATAGGATAAGGGTGCTTAATAAAGGGCATATTTTTTTATTTTCAACGGGAATACGAAAATAAGGGTAAAAATGAATGAAGTGATGGAACTAAGGGATTTAGATAATAATTAAGGCTAGGTATAATCTTGGGATATTTTCCAACTTTTGACTTGTGGAGTACATGACTATTTTGGATGATCACATTGGGTGAAGGATTTAGGTAATGGGAGCTTGATGGAGCTGGTGAAAAAGTTAGAAAAATTGAGTGGAAAAATAACACAAGGACAAGATGCTTTGGAAAAATAAAATGCAAATCAGCAGGTGACAACACCATCAACTTCTGATATCGGGGGTTAGAAAAAATGGTTTTGAGTAGACCATTTTTTTCCTCAATGTACCTCTGGTGTTTCCATACATCCCTGAATGAAACCATAATGGTTTCCCCAACCCGCCTTAGAATAATTATCTTTCGCGCTACTTCATTCTCCGATATGTGCCTTAGTCGTTGATCCGAGCTTCTTCAAGATCGACGGTCCATCGAGTTATACCTTTTGTGACTCCACTATATTTGTCTATATGACATTGGATATAGCCCAACCCCCGAAACTATCATACTTCCACAATGATATAGCATTTCGCTAAATTTCTAAAATTTGGATCTTGATATGAAAATTGTTATGGTGATAACATTGGCTCCAACTGGGGATGCTATCCTCCCTATGAGGTAGCAAAGAACTCGTAGACTCGATGCCTGATCCATTGGGATGTTCCCAAAACATGTGTGTGTACCCTACTCCGACCTGTCACTAGTGTCTGCCGAAAGCCGAACTTTGTACACTGCTCTCAACTGGATACTGAACACTGAATACACCGCTAAAATCTGACTGTACACACTACTGAAAATCCAAACTGAAAATAAATAAATAAAATGCTTGGCCAACAAGCTTATTTGCACACTCCTATCTACTCTAAAACTGCTGAAATGAATACTCAATCAAGTGATGCTAAAGTTCCAATGCAACCAATCAAGCAATTGGCTTCCCGATTTTTCTCCACTCACATCTTTCTTAAGAAGGAAGACAAATGTAAAATATGGCAGCTGAAAACAAAATTTGAATCCAAAACCTAAGCTTATGAATGAAACAAACTCCCCCTTCACTGAAGACTGTAATAGGATGGCCACAGGATCTTGAAAATTATGAAAAAACATTTCTTCTTGATGAGCAAAAATAGAAATACAAGACTCTTTTGCAAGTGTTTGTTGTTCTTGCTCTATTTCTTCTGTTTTGAGAACATTTTCAAATGAAATGGCAGCAATAGGTTTTTCTACTTCTCCATGCATCTCAAAAAAAAACATTCATACATTCTTGAACATCTTCAAATATGACAGCCATATTATGTGCATCAAGGCTATCCTCTTGTTCATCAAACAATTCGGATTTGGTTTCATTAAAATTTTGGAAATTTATTTGAGGACTGTCATTTTGACTTTCAAATGAATGAATGGAAATAAGTTCATGCTCATAATATTCTTGTAAATGTGAAAAGATAACATCATGAACTATCTCACATTTTAGAGTTCTCATGGATGTATTTTCAAAACCATGATTTTCAAATGAATCAAATAAAACCATTGCCTCTTCATTATCTTTCTGTATTTCTGATTGAAAAGTGGCATACATTGTTTTGTTGCTTTCCTGAAACTCTATGTCATTTGTGTGTTCATTGCTGGAAGTCTCCATAGATTCAGTTCAAAATCCTCATCCATGTCTAGGCCACTTAGAATTTGAACAACCATATCATTCATAGGGGGAGAAAGACAACCTTGAAACACTTTGTCTTGCTGAAAATCTTGTTGAATATATTCATCAAGTTCAAGGGAAGGAAAATGACTTTCAACAATAATTTCTTGATCAGCTTCACCTTCAACCAAAGGAGGGGCTACTATTTGTTGTTGGGATGAATATTCATAAAGGGCTTCTATGATCTCATCATTCATACACTCTTCATTTCCAAAAACATTTTCAAGGTACTTAATGAAATGTTCACAAAATTCACAAAAATCTTCAAACACCAAGGATGAAGAATTAGATTCTCCATAATGCTTAAAGAATGCTATATGGAAATATTTAAGAGAGTATAAGCTACCTGGTTTTAAACCTTCACACCATAATATTGCTCTCCCCTCTAAAGTAGCCATAAACATTTTCATCAAACAATCCTCTTGCAATTCAACCCCCAGCTTACATATGTGCATGTGAAATATAATCAAGTGTAAGGCAGCATCATTTCCTTTCCCATCTTCGAATTTAGGAAAATGTTTTTGCCAATCTATGTGAGGAATAAGATTTGGAAAGCCAAGAACATGAGATCGATTCATTGGAGCATACCTTGTAGATATTGAACTCATCTTCGAACAGTGGAGTCACCAATGATGTTTTGGAAGTTGGATTCTGCATTGAGAGTGGAGTCGCCAGGGAAAATTTAAATTTTTGGATTCTTCTACCAGTGGAATCACCTTCAAACTTATTTCTGATGTGTGAAGTCACCAGAGCAGGAATACAGCCAATATGTGCCTAAGTATTTGCTTCTCTCAGACCTTAGAACTCAACCATGTCATTCTTCCCAGCGAAAAGTTTTCAATTTCGTCCCCGTCAATGGCGCCAAAATGTTAGCACCCTGTAAATTTTGTCCGGATGAATAGACAAATGATAGGGGTAACTATTTCAACCAGCTTTAGAGCTGAGGCACTAGCCTTCTTAACTCAGAGAGGCCTTTCTCGTGTCACTGGGTATATCTATGGGAATTGGTGGCTAGATTTGGTTTGTTTTGGGGGGTTTTAAATAGTTTGTTGGCCAAGAAGAGGAGGGACACACAAGGCTATAGAATCAAAATTCTGAAATTGAATGAAAACAATGATCAACCGATAGAACTCTTCAGAGGATAAAGGATAAATGAGGCAATGAATCTGAGTTGTAACTTAAAATAAATCAGAGTGGTAAGAGGAAAGAGGAAACATATAACTGCATCAGAGTATTACGAAAATGAATTCTGAATTAGCTAAGAAGAAACATACACAGTTTAAATTGCTTAAGCCAAGAGCATCAAATGATGAATTATGGGCATTTAACTCTCCAATTTAAACAGAAGATAGTGTAAATGGAATTAAAGAAGCACATGAAATACATACAATGAGGGAAGACAAAATTCATATCAAAGCCATTAGAATATTTTCATAAACAGTTCAAAACTGTTGCATATGTATTCAATTCAGCCCCAGAAAATTACAATGAAGTTCAGAACCACCATAACTGTTCCCTTTCACTTATGCTCATCATTAATACACTTAGAACCTCTAATACTTATACAATTCAAGTTCCTTCAGTGTGTAACTGATTACAATAACTGAAATGAAATGGTTAAGCTTCTACAATGATTACAAATGACATATTTAAAAAAAAAATGTTTCATGATCCCTACAGATTCCTTTAATGCTTGAGCTCCTTCCTTAATAGAATTTATCGATATTCTCATTAAATATTTGGGAATAATATATTTGAAATAAAAATAATTCCCAAATATTTTTTTATCCTGTATAATGAAATTTCCATAATTTAATTCATGCCCATGGTTTTTAAAACCAAGTCTTGTTTGCCCAATTCACCATTTCATTTTAAAAAACATTTACTGTTACCATTTCCCTGTAAAAAACATTCACTATGTAATGTTTTTCCAATTTATCGTTTCACTGTGAAAAAACATTTATTGTGTGTTTTTTCCCGTTTACCGTCTTTGGTAAAATACCTTCTGTCTTCTTCTTTTACTACTGTAAGTATTTGATAAATAATTATCCAAGTCTTCGTTCACGTGCATCTTCCCATTTAAATCTTTTGCATGGAAATAAGCATTAATGTCTTTAATTTGTAAAACATGAATTTTACCTCTGTAAAACAATTTCACCGTGAGGAAGAATTTCTTTTATTGGAAATCTCATAATCATTATTGAAATGTACTCTTGGAAAAATGCCACACATAAAACATATGATAAATTTTTTCATTTATTACATCGGGCTTTGGCTGGAGTGGTTTAATCCAAACTTATTTTTCCTCCAATGTGCTTCACGTAAAAACATGTGTCCACGAAAGAATCCACGGTAGTATTTCCCGGTCCGACTTCACAAAATTAACCTCCTCTCTACTTAAATCCCTGATATGCATATGCACCCTCCATCCAACCTTTGACTTTTCCACATTATAAATTGAGATTCGTGCCCATGATTTGACGTGATTCTATATATTGAATATTGAATTAAATATTAATATAAATATAAAAATATTTATATTAATAATAAAAAAAACATTTTTTCTATTTTCTAAGGACTTTGGGCATATGAGGCTTAACACATGAATTTGTGGATAGGATAAGGGTGCTTAATAAAATGAATATTTTTTATTTTCAATGAGAATAAAAAAATAAGGGTAAAAATGAATGAAGTGATGGAACCAAGGGATTTAGATAAGAATTAATGCTAGGTAGAAGCTTGGGATATTTGCCAACTTTTGACTTGTGGAGTACATGATTGTTTTGGATGATAGCATTGGGTGAAGGATCTAGGTGATGGGTTCTTGATGGAGCTGGTGAAAAAGTTAGAAAAGCTGAGTGGAAAAATAACACAAGGACAAGATTCTTTGGAAAAATAAAATCCAAATCAGCAGGTGATAACACCATCAACTTCCGATATCGGGGGTTGGAAAAAATAGTTTTGAGCAGATCGATTTTCACCCCGATGTACCTTTGGTGTCGCCATGCATCCATGAATGAAACCATAATGGTTTCCCTGACTCGTCTTCAAATAATTATCTTTCGCGCTGC
The DNA here is from genome assembly GCA_032191745.1 of Picea mariana. Lineage (NCBI taxonomy): Eukaryota > Viridiplantae > Streptophyta > Pinopsida > Pinales > Pinaceae > Picea > Picea mariana. Next base: position 84,174 of record JASDQU010013058.1, on the reverse strand, counting down.
TTCATTCTTCGATATGTGCCTTAGCCGTTGATTTGGGCTTCTTCAACACCGACAGCCTGTCAATTTATATATTTTGCGTCTCCACTATATTTGTCTATATGCCGTTGGATATAGGTCGGCCCCATAAACTATCATACTTTCATAGTGATATAGCATTTCGCTAAATTTCTAAAATTTGGATCCTAATCTAAAAATTGTTCTAGTGATAACAGTGTCTACAGGCAAAATTTAACTTATGATACCACTTGATGTTATCGGATTATCTCCTTTCAACATCTCGACCTTTTCCTTATGTCTAAAAGAAAAACTCTAGCTCTGATACCACCTGATGCAACCCCCATCCTCTCTTGGGGTTTTGTGACCTCCCGGTCTAGGATATTTCTTTATTCTGAGTCGGATCAACTCTTGGAGCTCCCGTTTGAACCCAAAACAATTATACATAGGCCCCTTTATCTCCTTAGGTGCAGTTCCTGTGATACCCGCACCCTCTGTCTATGCGCTCTAGGTGCTCTTTAATTTATGGGCGCTAGCTCCTTTTCACTAGCCCCTTCCTACATACACCCCTGGGCTATGAACTTGCACAAATGTACGATTGCGGGTGCAGGAAAGAGTGGTTTTATAGCAACCCGCTTTTTGACCCGCAATTCACCTCTAGATTCCATGTATCCCTTTGTTAAAATTGTGGTTGAAATTGCGGCCTGCTCAAGGAGAATTAATGTCTGAGCATGTCCTATTCTTACAATCCTTCTTGTCCATCAATATCTCACTTTTGGCGATGACCCGCAAACAACGACTACTATTTATCCTCCCTTTCCTGTACTTCATGCACCTTCCTAGACCTCCATTATCTGTTGACACATAGCTCCTGTCTGAATCAACGGCTACAGTTGATTCCGGCTTTCTAGCCTTCAGAAGTTTCAACTCTCAAATTTTGGCTTCCTCTGCATGACAATCTTTTAGGTGGAAGATCTGCTGAAACCTATCCCTCCATATGTGTAGCTATGATTTCCTCCAAAAATCTAGCCTTTGAAAATATCAATTCTCAAATTCCCACTTCTTCCGGAGGGATTTCTTCGAAATTTCATATCGTTTGCCACGTGTCCTCTTCAATCGATGGTTTAGCTCCTGCTTCGGGACTTTATCCTCCTCAACCAAATCAATGGTCCTTCGAACTCCTCCTCGATCAATGATTGAGATATCCTTCGAGACTTCGACGCTTTCACCCTCTGCTCTCTTCCAGAGTGTTCCATACCTGTAGTTCTAGATCTAGCACCCCGTGTCGATCTTCACATCAACGACTCTCGTCGTTTTTAGGAATTTGGCCTTCGGGATTCTAAAATCTCAACAAACACAAACCTCCAGAGTGAATCCTTCCAGAGTGTTAGATCCTCTGACACCTATCCTCCTTGATCCATCGGTTACCCAACAAAATTAATCTCCATCCTCCACATGTCCCTTAGCAGGTCAATGATGCATGTGCGCCCTTTGGGTTCAATGATCCTGAATGCTTCGGGCTTCGGTGCTTCAAAACTTTTCGAAAATCAGCTTCTCAAAAACCCTAAAGTACGATCCTCTAAAGTTCACAATCTGTGACACCTGTCCAAACCAGATAAATGACTATCATCCACTTCGATTGTTCGGGATTTGGCGATTTCAAACCCTTCTCCTTCGCGTTCTCTCAGAGTGATTTCACCCAGAGTTCATGATCTTTTGCCATGTTCCCTTCTGGATATGACGCTCCAGATTATCTTCAGGTCCTTAAGTCATCTGTGCTTCCATTGTTTGGGATTTGGGAGTTTCAAACTCCTATGCACTCATTTCTCACATAGTTCTTTCACCCGAAACACACAATCGCTTGATGCATGTCTCCCCCTTGATCTGATGGTCTCTATCTGCTTCGGTTCTTTGAGTTTCAAGATTTTTAAATACTGCACACTCGTTTCTCCCGAAGTACTTTCACATAAAAAATTAGATCTTTTGCCGCCTTTCGCCCTGGATGATGAACGATCCCTGTTCACTTCGGGACTTCAGGACTTTGATGAGTCCACTCTCCTGCACACACAAGGTTTAAGTCTTGTGTAGATACCTCTAAATCCAATGGTTGTTATTCCTCTTCATTCAGATCAAATGGATGGAATCTGTTCTTCTCCTTTGCTCTTCTTTCATTCACTAGACGTTGATCTAATGGTCCATATTCTTCCCCATAACCGAACAAAAGGTTGTTGTCGCTCCTCCTCCTGATCTTTCACCTTCTTTTGGCTTGGAATCATTTGTGAGTGTTCCAAGGTTTCAGCCTTTGAACTTTTTCTTGTGAACCCTACTATATGGGTTTCGTTTGTGCTCTGCTAACGCTATCTCTTCTGATCTTTCAAACATAGAATAAGTCTATCACCCATGCACTACTTGCGCTATCCCTTCTTATCTTTATCTCCTTGAATATTTTGATATCCCATGCACTCCTTACGTTTCTAGGATTTCATCAAACTCAGATCTGAAGGATTTCTTGAAAATAAATTCTTCTTGCCCTCCTGGCATTCCTCCTACTCAATGCACACCTTGCAGTGCTATAGAGAGTTTTCAACATCTCTGTGAGTATCTTCCTCTGATACTCTTTTCTCTGAACTCGACAAAGATATCTCTCTATGCACACTTGCACCCGCTCAATGCCTGCCTGACAGAGCTCTACAGAGTGTTCAACAAATCTGTGAGTATCTTCCTCTGATACTCTTCTCCATGAACTCGACAAACATTTCTCTCTGGGCACTCCATGCACTTCTGTTGGTAAAGGTTCAACAGTATCTCTCCTGATCTTTTTTGAGGTTAACTCACCTCTGTCAACACACTCCTTGTGAACTATGTGCACTCCTTGCACATCGAAACTCAAATAATAGAAATAATTGAAACTTACTTGATACTTCAAACCATGAAATACATAAAACCATAATAATGAATACAAATACATAAACACATTGTATGTAGGAAAAACTTCTTTTCTTTTATCTCTGTGTGTCTATATAGATGTTTACAAAAACTAGACTGCAAGGGAGTCTCAATTCTCTCAAGTTCTCCTATTCTAACTCTATTCTAAGTTATTCTTATAAGACCTCTATGAATCCTACTAAGTATCCTAATGAAATCTTATACCATATCTCTTTACAAAAGAGGGGTTCTATGAGCTTGTCCTCTCTCACCTAACCTCTTCTATTACATTGAAGTTTTCATAAATGGCCATCTAGTCTAAATTGAACCTAGAGCCATCAACCTGTCATCCATTAAAGGTGACCTTATCTATTTTCCATTACGAGATATGGCTTGGTTTTCACTCAATATTACAACATGGACCCATATAGGATCATATTTTGAATTTAAAAATGGGAGGGTTAATGCCTCTCCCTCTCTGAAATGCACGATGATGTTCTAGAATGATGGCACATTGTTGAGGTGGCGTGATACTCCTGCATCATACTCCATTGCTAGGAGAATCATGAGCTCCTGCTCATGAGGTCCTCTTCTCCAATGTTGAAATCCTCCTAGATCCCAAACTTTCCCTTGGAGTTGTCCTCTTGATCCTCTCCAACTATATTGTTGTTGTTGTTGTTGCTTCTTTTGTTTCCTCCCTGCTTCTATGGCAGGATCTCTTCTATTCAACTCCTCTTTGCTGACTACTTCTTTTAACCTCAACTTCAACTTTTTAATCTCCTCTATTACCCTGTCTAGCTACTCCAATGGCTAGTTCTCCTTATGCAATATTCTCAGTTGTAACTCTTCCATATAGGTGGGTAGATCATCTTGACCCCCCATATCATTTTCTTCTTCTTTTGTGGCATTATCTTGCCACACTGCTACAGGCTCTAGTTCTGCAGTCTCATCACCAAGTTGTTTCTCATGTTTCTCCTTTGAAAGATTAGTTGTGGTTAGCTCCTCTTGTGTTCGCATATCTCCAACTTCCTCCAACCATTCCTATGGCTAGTATGCTCCTTCATCTATTTCCAACTTGACATGCTTAATGTGCAATCTTTGCACCATTACCCTTCTCTCTAGGGATTCCAATTCCTCATACACCTCAGTAAAATTCATGTTGTCTGTTTCCTCTTTTGTAGCAGGCTTGAATGCTACAACCAACTCTTGTTCATCTTCCTGGCTGAAAATTTTGAGCCATTACTTTGAATTCTCATCTCCTTCTGTTGGGGTAGACATCTATGTCTGTCTCATTTCTTCCTCTTTTACAGTTTCTGCTGGTTTTCCTTCCTCTTCTGCTACACTTTCATCATGTTCTCTAGCCTCTACTTGGATTTTTGGTAGGAATGTCTTGATCCATCCAATAATCATAATTCTCCTTTGATCCTCCTCTTTGATGGTGAAAGTATTTAACTTCTCATCATATTCATTCACATGGTCTGCAAATCCACATGAATCTTCATCCATCAGCACTCCTTAATGATATGAACTTACTTATGAGCTCTTGAGACTTTATGATAGTCTTTTTTCTTTCCCCCTGCCCACCTAGCAATTGCAACTTATCTTCTTCCCACCTAGCATTCTATGAGATCAACCGATCTCATATCATTTCCCACCTGATAACTTGAACCTTCAGTACTGCTCCCCTAGCAGTATATGAGACCTTCCACTGATCTCTTTC
>JASDQU010013058.1:43135-58048 GCA_032191745.1 Picea mariana | reverse complement strand
TGTGCATAGGGTGCGACGATGCTTAAAGCAAGGGAAGAATCAAATTCATGAATGTTATAGAAGGGAATCTTCTAGAATATGAGGTGGCCTCCAATCAGTTTGGATATTACTCACTTCTCTAATTTAGTGGGATAATCCTAATCTCCTCATCCATCCCTCTTTCACCTTATATAAAGAAGGGATCTCTCATGGAAAATGCTAAGGTTTTCATATGCATGAAGAGTTCTAATATAGATTATACTTGAGATAGCTTTGCTTTAGCTCTCTAAGTAATATTGTGGATCTTCTTCATCAAGGCATTGGAGCAAAGGTGTGTGTGTTGGAGCAAAGAGCCATTGAAAGGGATCTTGCAACATCAAGGCATGGGTTGTATTCTCCACTTTCCATTTTAATATAATGCAATAATACATTTCTTCCCTATAAATGTGTCTTGGATTTTATTGTATAACTCCTTGATATTATACATAGAATTCATTGGAATATATATATATATCTTTTTTCTCTCTCTCTTTGTTGTTTTGTGATTCTTAAATAGGTTCACCATCCCAAAAATCCAATGATGGTGTGACAAGGATGACACTAGAGAGGATCAAGCATCATTTAAAAGTTATGTCACTAATTCCTCTCTAAACTAGTTTATATGACAATGAAGTCTAAGGTGAACTTTTTATTTTGTCTTGTTTGTTCTAGCTTCCTATGGAAGTTATGGAGATTTGTTTGTGTCTGTACTTACCAATTTGTCTCATAACAAAATTGGTGACCAAACTACGGAAACAACCTTTTTTTGTTTTTTTGATTCTTATTTGATTATAGGATACCTTATTTTGATCAATTTCATTCTCTGAGTCTATGGGTGATCCATCTTGACTCTCTAGTCTTGAAAGTTCATTGAGAAATTTTGTCATGTTTCCCATTTTTATTTTTATTTAGAGATCGTCGCACTATGTCCTATTGAAAACCTACGATGATTCATTGTCACCACACTCTACTTGTGCAGGCCAGAGCAACGATGTTGCATTGTTCCTTGTTGACAGCTTGCGATGATCCTAGATCGTCGCACTATACCCCTCTGCAGCCTATAACGATTCCTGTTGGAATTGTTGGGTGGCAATCAAATTTATTTTCATTGCCCAATTTTGTCTTTACTTTCTGGGATGAACTTTTGACACTGGTGAATGATTGGTTTACAACTTTTAATCCTAGATTTGATTGATTTTTAAGGATTGAAAGTCTTATTTACAAGCTTTTCAAATTTTGTTTCTTGACTTCTTGTCACAAGGGCATAATCTCAAGATTTTGTTCGTGGGTGCTTTTTTGATAAGTAGTCCTTGATTTATTTTTAGTTTTGGATTGTTTTTACTTTCTGAATTGTTAATTGATTAAGAGACGATACTTTTTGCATTCGAAAAAATATTTTCTTATCATTTCATTTTTTGTTTGCATTATGAGTTTGATTTGGGAATAGTGTTGAGAGTGCAATAGTTTTCTTRGACCATTCTTTCTTTTCTTCATTACATCTCTGTTATGATTTGAAAAGGAAAGAAMTAAAKTTTATTATTCTCTTTAGTAGTCTTTGTAAGAAATTTTTGCATTCATATATTTGTGGATAAGAGAAATTTTGAAAAGTTGATAGCTTTGACTGTTTGGAATTCATATCATTCAAAGTTACATAAATTGTGCTTGATATATTTTGTATTCTGGAAAAGAGAAACCTTCTCCCTACTGTAATTAGATTTCATTGAATGAAATGTTTTCATTTTATCTCTTCTTACATATTATTGGGTCAAGCTCAAATATATCATCAATTTCACTTATGTTTCCCTTTTGAGTAAACAACATCCTTTAAAATACAAATTAATTTTAAAATCTATTAGCAACTTTTATTTCCTAGAACTTATCTACACCAACATTAGCTAGGATAGTGCTTTGGAATAGGTTGTAAGGAATACTCTCCATAGCATCAATACACACTATAGTATCTTGTGATAAGGAGAGTACAAATCTAATTGCTACATTTTGTCCTTGGAATCCCTTCTAACACAAGGGTCAATCACGAGGTCACATTAGGACCGACAGAGTTACTCTCCCTTCTTTGTTGGTCTTGGTGTAGATATTGCACATATTATTGGGTGTAACTTAAGAATAAAATCTTATGGGGACCTTCTCGAGTTGATTTCGAGGTTAGATACCCTACCCTTGCATGTGGATCAAACTGTCGACTAATTCCCCAGGAATCAATTTCATAATTGGTAACCTTAGTGGCCTATCTCTCTAGAGTCTTCACACGAGGTGAATATGGAGGGGAAAGTCTTCATGGTACTTGGAATCAATGTTGGAAAAACTCACAAAGACTCCTTGGATGGTATACCCATGATTGTGTGTGGGATCTTTCACCAGGGTGTAATTCTGTTAAGCAGGTCATCAATGTAACTTTTCCACCCATTGTATCCCAACCCCTTCTTGTCTTGATTTCATGACATTTGATTTCATGACCAAATAGTGACTTCAAAATAAGAAGGTTTGTTTGTGTGCCTGATATCTATATTTTATTAGTGAGTGTTGTTTGTTTCTCTAGTTGGCCATAGATTTCTTTCATTTTTTATTTGGTGCGGCCAACATCAGCCCTTTCTGCTTACATAGGATGCAAGGGTTACCTCTGGAATATCAAGAAGAATATACTCCTTTGATTCCTAACTCACCAGAGGGTTCTCCTAAAGGAGAATTCAATAATGATGTAGTCTCCGAAATAGGAATTTTTACTCCATTGGAGGAATTTATACTTCATGTAAATCTATGATTGAGTGTTGTACGAGATCTAATTTTTATGTGGATAAATTCATCAGGAGACATTGTTTCTGAAGATTATATAGGAATACCTACTATACCTCACACAGAGTCTGGTGTAGACGATCTTCTCTTTTGGAGTGATTTGTTTAGAACTTTGGTTCATACTGCTGGAAATTTTGGTCATATTGCTTCTAGTCCTATTCGTTCTCTTTGGAGAACTTCTTCGGGACAAGATATTTTTGAAAAACTAGGAATGAGTCATCTACGCCAAAGAACCTATAATCAACCTATGGCATCACATACACCTGTGACTTCCACTAACTATATAGTACCCTTAGATCATTTTTTTGGCACGACTAGTAATGTTGTCACAGTCTCAGACCAATTGTTGGTTGGTTCTCCTACAATCCTTCCTCTCTAGATCTCTAGCTCTACCATGGTTCCACAAGATACACTTGTTTCTACCGAAAGTGAAGTAATCACTCAAGCTCCTATTGCAAAGCCACTTCCTCTTAGACCAAATCTATAACTTCCACCTGAGTATCATGCTCTAAATACATCTATTGTTAATCTTGCCCAGAATCCTTCCGGATGGGATAATATTTTCGTTCCTCCTCAGTATAATGTTTCTAGTATTTATGTTCCTACACCTACCCAAAATCTCTCTCGGGGGCCTAGAACTCCTCCTCCACCTTCACCTGGAGGATCTAATCATCCTGGACCAAGTAGCTCCAATCAAATTGGAGGCACAAGTCATTCTATCACTTTTGGTTTTCAAATTCCTATTGGAGGTCAACCTCAAGTTGGGGGGGTCATAACCCATTGTATGGGTAGTATATTCCAAGATTATAGTCTCAACCTTGGAATTTTCTTTTCCAATTAAATCAACAACCTCCTGGGCGAAACCTCCTCAAGTTAATTATTTTGTACACCCTAATCCCGAGAAACCATATCCAAGTTCTATGAATCCTACCTAGGGTCAAGGTTTTCATTCTAATACTCCTCCCCAAGGAATATTACCCAATAAACCAACTCAAGTAGGATATTTGACTCAAACCCCTCCACCACTGAATCTGACAGGACCCTCTAACTCTCTGCAGACTACTTATGGTCCTACTGGTATACCTACGGGACTACCTCCTCAAAATTACCAGTTTCCTCAAGTGAAAAAAAACTACCATTTCTTTCTACTTTGGATTTACCGGTCTAGGATTTTGAATGATCCTATCTTGCATTCTCCTTATTAGTCATTCATACCTTCCAAGTTACCATCAAACATTCCTAATTTTAATGCCTAATCAGGAGAAAACAAAAATAATCACATCATCAATTTCCATATTTGGTGTTCATCCAACTCTTTGATGGATGAATCCATTAGATTGCGTCTTTTTCAACGAACTTTGACAGGTTCGACAGCTAAATGGTATATGGAATTTCCATGAGGATTCTTCAATGACTTCAATACCTTAGCTATGGCTTTATTAACACATTACCATCTACCAATTCTATATGAGACTGGAACCAAAATTTTGAGTTCATTTAAACAATCCTCGTCCACTCATATTTCCAATAATATTCATGAGTGGAGGAGGAGAAGACACTTAATCAAAGTTCCCCTTCCCGATCAACTATTGGCAGAGTGATTTATCAAGTAACTCATTGGTCCTATATCCCGTGATGTTTCCATGGCTGGTGTCATCACTGAAGAGCAGGTGATTAGTTGTACTCAATACTTGGATCTCATTTATTCACAAACATGCACACTATATGATTTGATCCATGATTCTCCTCGCCCATATAGAAATCAAACCCCAACACCTCCAGTAGCTTCTCATGTTGTTGATGGTGTGATTGGAACTTTCCACGTTGAGACTCATTCTAATTCCAAGTCTAATACTTCTAATGTACAAAATAATTCCCCTCCAAATCCTTCTCCTAGTAAAACTTCTGAAGTTAATTTGGTTCAATCTACACCTACTGGTAAAAATCATAATTAAAAGAAAGGGAAGGGAAATAATAAGGAGGAAAAAAATAATAATCAATAATCTGATAAACCCAATACTCAGCATGCTGATGAAAAAGAAAAGGGAAAACCTCGTTATCTTTGTCTTATCTGTGGTGAGGATCATTATATGAAGGATTGTCCACGATGTGTTGAGGTTACTAAGTTCTTACAAGGGGCTGGGACACCTCCTACACCAGTTGTTTTAGCGATTAATATTGTCGTGTTCTTGTGAATTGTTTTTTAAGCCTAGGTCTGTGATTTTTTTGATCGTTTCTCCCTTTTGCAGATCCTATCATGGATTTTTCATCCCAATGTATATTTTTCTTTGTTTTTTTTCCTTCTTCCTTTGGCTCGACTGGTTTTCCTTGTCAAAATTTTCCTGAGAGATATTGGCCCCGTGATTTTCTATTTTCCCTAAGGCTGATTACTTCTCTTTTCACCTCTGTTATTCAGTCTTCATTTTTCCCAAGTCCTAGCCATTCCTTCTAATTATTCATTATTGCAAGCCGCAGCATTGAGAGTGGTCTTATATGGAATCAAGCAAGCATGAGAATCGATATTTCAAATGTTGAGAGATTATGCAGTAGCATGGAGCATGAAATCCTGATTCGCGAGGGGAAGATTTGGGTTGTTCAATTGTTAGGAGAAAAGAGTCATTGATATGACATCTATGATTTCGAAGGATCAAGAATTAGGAGTTTGGGGTTCTCATTGACAAGTTCATCCATAGCCCGAAACCCCGAAATGTGAAATCCCGATTTCGCGATTTGGAGAATTGGAGGTTTCACAGGAGTAGCGTCTCATTCTCCCAAAATACGAAGCCCAAAAATATCATGCAGGATAAGCATGCGGTCATGTCCCTTGGTCACATGGGGTAGTTGAAAAGAGCCATGCCAAAGGGGTCGAGAGCATTTGTATTAGCTGCAAAAGAAGGAAGCATAGTTTTGAGGTGCCAATTTTAACTCAGAAAGTCAGGAGCGCTGCCTAAGGAATTCATGGATGTCTGGGCTCGTCTCGATCCCAAGGAGGGAAGTTAATCAAGTTGAAGAAGGTGGTTTAAACCTTGTTTTAACCATAAATAGGAAGCATGGAAGCACCATTCGGGGAGGCAGGTTGTCAGCCCAAGGTCTCCCTGTCATGAGTTTTCTTGCAAAGCCCATACTGTCTTGGATTTGTGCCTGATAAAGGAAACCCTGTGCTGTCTGGAAAAAGGAGACGAAACACGAAGCTTTGAATGCAGGGGTCAAATTGTATCCCTAGGGGCCATTAGTAGTTTTGAGTATATATACTTAGTTTATATTTTGTAGGGGTCTATGGCAGAGCAAAGCTCCTGAATTGTAAAGTTTTAATGAAATCTCTAGTTATCTGGATATGTATATGCATTCGAGATTTCTTGTTTAATGACAGTCAGCCTTCTTAATCCATATTATTTCCCTCTTATGCTGAAATAATTCATGATTGACTGATTCACTTAAATTATTGTGACTGCATTATGATGAAGGTTTGACTATAGTGTTGTTGCAATGCCTTTTAGTTTCAGTGAATTTAAATTTGAGAAGTTATAGCGTGTGAATTTGTTCTTCCTTGGACTACTGAGAGACGTGATGCCATCAATGGATCTCTACATTTTCTCACCAATGTATTCCTCCTACTCACCCTTACTACAAATTATTTTCCAAAGTTAAACCAAGATCTCACCTGCTTGTGCATATCAGTCCAGGTTTCTGAGTTAAAACTATATTTTCTTGAGACTACGCCCATCTGACCCTTTTTAACCAATATGTGACATAAACTCTGATGGGTACTAGGATTACCTCTGCCGCAATCCATGGGTGAATTCTAGTGCTAACATTTCTGGCACCATTGCCGAGGACAAAATTGAAGATTTTTCCTAGGGTTGAATGACAAAGCTTACTAGTTCTGAAGGTGCAACAGAACTTAGTACATCAAAGATTGGAGTTGTGTACCTTGAGACTGCATTGTGGTGACTACGTTGATGTGAATCCACTATAGATTCCATTGTTTCAGCTGTGGCTTCTAGAGGCAAACACACAAGGTCTACTCCAGAGTTGCCTTTAACGACACCTAAAGATGACCCAGAGAAAATTATCAGAAAGGGAAAGACCCGTCGAGAAGGCACTTCTACTACCGAAACAGGTATTTCTGATGATTTTCATTGCCCTACTATAGTAAATCTGATATGTTCTTCTCATTTTCCTATTATATAGTCGATTGGAGTTTCTCGAAGTCTAAAGTTTGGGAGTGTTCCTCTTGAGTTTTCCCCTCTTGGTCTAGGATTGGAGGGAGAAATCCTTGTCACTCCCCTCTCCTCTAAAATTACACCATGGTTTAGAACCAACACCTCAGAATATTTTCCTACCACGAGCTTTACCACCCCTGTTCCTATTACTTTTGTTGCTACCACTGAAAGGGAAACCTCCTTTATCACAAGCCCTCTAACTTTTTCCCCAGATTCTTTGTTGTTTCCCTTTCCTCCTGGAAACTTAGCTCCAGTATCCCCTGCCCGAACACCTTCTCCTCCTAATTCTCCCCCACCTCATATTCCTATGGAAGGTGCCAATCCTCCTAGAAATAGAATGGATGCCATAGTGGATACTATATACACCCCCCTAGTCTTTCCACACCCTCTTAATGCCCTCCTAGTCGGTGGCTACCTTAAGAAACTACCTAAGGTTACAGAGGAGGGAGATATAACCATAGAGGAGAACCTTTCAGCTTTATATAGTTATGTTGATAACTATGTCATAGTAGAGGAGGATGTGTGGATGAGGATTTTTGTTCACGGTCTTGATGGAGAAGCCAAAAAGTCGTTCAAATCTCTAGCTCTTGGATCCATCACTGGGATTGAGGATCTTGATGATGTTTTCTTGAGACAATGGGGGGATAAAAAGGACTTCATGTATTATATCACAGTGTTCGGGTTCCTAAAGAGGAAAGAGGGAGAGTCTTTCTCTGACTTCTACAAAAGGTTCAACAAGATGTACGATAAAATCCATGTTGAGATAAAGCCTACAGAGGCCTCTGCCAAAATTACCTATGCCAGTTCTTTTGACCCCGACTTCTGCCTCCTGTTAAGAGAGAGAAGAGATACTTCCTTGTCTCACATGCAAGATGAAACCCTAGAAGTAGAGTCTAACATATTACCAGTTGAACGACTCAGAATAAGACTGATAGAGACAGAGGAAGGGGAAGATCTGAAGCCTCAACCTCCAATTCCTTTTCCCCCTCCCTCAAATGGATGAAGTAACCAAGTTACTAAAATCACTTTCGGCTAGAATAGAAAGGTTGGAATTGGAGGGGAAGCAGACATACAAAAATCCTCAGAATATTGATAGCAGAAGAAACTTCAGGAGGCCAAACATCAATGTTCCTCACATTATGCCAAGGGAACAAAGAGATAGAGATAGAAATGATCAGAAAGTTCAAACCCCTCTTCAAAATAACATGGTTGATGACTAGGAGAGGGAAGAAGAAGAGCTTGACCCCAAAATTTATTGTATTGGAGACACCTCCCCTTTTCCCTATTTAACTCAATCTTCCTATGAGGAGTCCCTCCTAAAAAGTAAAATAAATGAAGTGAGCAAGGGAGAAAAGGACAATATCAGTCCCAGAAGATACAACCTCAGGTCCAAGAGGAAACTAGAGGAGTATGACATCCCTGATCAGCCTCCCAGAGTAGAGAATCCTACTAAGAATGCAACAAATAACACCAAGCAAAAGAAATTTCGAAATCCCTCACTAATAGCCAAAGACCCTATGCTAGAGGTGAGAGAAATTCTAAAACGCCCTTCCTCCTTTAGCTTTGAGCATGAAATTCAAAAATCAGAATCCCTATGCCCCTGTCAAAGCTAATTAAGCTTGAATATTTCAAGATATCCCTCTCCAACCTATTTCATTCTGAGCCATCCTTCCATTCCACAAACTCAGTAAACCTCCAAGATGAAAAATCAGCACTCATCCTAGGTCCTATGGTAGAAAACAGAGATGATCCATCCCCTCCTTTCTACATGCCACTCAACATACATGATAAGGTGTTGCATAATTGTTTGATGTACTCAAGTGCATCTCATAACCTCATGCCCAAGACTGTCATGGAAGAACTCAGACTAGAGATCACCGAAGCTTATCATGATTTTTATTATTTTGATTCAAGGAGAGTGCAATGTTTCGGGGTTATCAAATATATGGTCATGACCTTCTTTCAGTTGCCCATGAAAAGTGTGGTCATGGATATCATGATGGTTGATGTTACTCCCAAGTTTGACATGCTATTGTCAAGATCTTGGATAAAAAGACTCAGAGGAACATTTCAGATGGACCTCACATATGCTACCATTCCAGTCTTTGGAGGGGAGCATAGGAGACTGTATAGGAAAGCTCAGTTGGCCTACATTGTCAGTGATGAAGCCAATCCCACCAATCACAAAATCTTTTCCATTGACACTGATTTGGGATCCAACATATTGCAGCTCACCGATTCCCCCAAAGCTCCTCTTGAAATTAGAAAGTAACCCATTTCTTTTCATGAAGTACCTCCCCAAACTAGTTCTGTGTGGAAGATGTTCTTTGATGGAGCCTATTGTAGAGAAGGTGTTGGTGCTAGAGTAGTTTTTGTGTCACCTTGTCAAGAAACTATATCTCTTTCATACAAATTAGAATTTGAAACTACCAACAATGTGGTAGAATATGAAGCTCTTGTTTTGGGATTAAGGGCTGCAAAGGACACGGGGATAAAAGAAATATATGTTTTTGGGGATGCTGAGTTGATTGTTCAAAAAATCAGAATTGTTTATCAAGCTAAGCACCCTAGACTAAGATCATACAGAAATGAAGTGTGGGATTTGGTTGACATCTTTTTCTTGGCCTTCAACATTTCATTTGTTTCCAAAGGAGAGAATGGCATGGTCGATTCCCTGGATTTTTAAACAACCAATTTCAGAGTCCCTCTTCCACCTAAGCTCAAGTATGATGTTGAAGTAAAATACAAGCCCTCTATACCTGACATTGTCAAGCATTGGAAAGTGTTTGAGGATGATCTTGAGATCAAAAGATTCTTGGAGACTATTGATGAGTTTTCATCCTTGCACATTGATCAAGTTTCTGACTCTGAAATCAATTCTCATGCTGATATTTTTCTGAACAATATTGTTGATCATCATATTGTATAGTTTCCCAACAATCATATTCCCAAGGGAATAGTCCCATTAGAAATATTATTTGACAGGAATGATGTAGCCATACAAGGTAATGTTTCAAATGCGGATGCTGAGGTAGCAGAGTGCAATATTGACACATAGGGGAATCCAAAATTCATCAAGTTGTCAAGCAGTATATCAAAGGAGAAGAGAGCCAAGAATGTTGAGTTATTAAAGGAATTCACTATTGTGTTTTCCTGGACCTATGAAGACCTCAAGAAATATGACACAGGTGTCATAGAGCATAATATCTCACTGAAGGAGGAGGCCAAAACATTTAGGAATAAATTAAGAAAAATTAATCCTATGTTGTTGCCTATCATGGAGAGAGAGGCGAAGAAACTGTTGGATGCCCAGATCATCGTGCCTTTGAGATATTCAGAGTGGGTGGCCAACCTGGTTCTGTTGAGAAAGAAGAGAGGGGAAATTAAACTTTGCGTCAATTTCAGGAACCTGAACAGGAGCTCAAAGAAAGACAATTACCCCTTGTCGAAGATGGAACACATACTACAAAGGGTATCTGGCACATCAAGGATCTCCATGATTGACAAATTTTCTGGATACAATCAGATGTTTGTCTTGCCTGAAGACAGATAAAGGACAACTTTCACCACTCCTTGGGGCACATTCATGTATGCCTAAATTCCCTTTGGATTGATGAACGTGGGAGAAACATTCCAATGAGCCATGGACATGGCCTTCATTGGAGAAAAGGATAAATTTGTGGTCATCTATCTGGAAGACATAATAGTCTTCTCCAAATCTGATAAAGAACATTTTCAGCACTTGAGGAAGGTTTCTGTGAAATGGAGGAGGTTTGGTCTTTCCATAAATCCCAATAAATCATTGTTTTCCATGGAGGGAAAATTATTCTGGCATATAATACCTACTGAGGGAGTAAGAATTGATCTTGGAAGGGTGGAAGCAATCCAAACCTTGTCACTCCCAAGATCTAGGAAGGAGGTTCAGTCTTTCTTGGGGAAAGTTAATTTCTTGAGAAGGTTTGTTTCCAATTTTTCCAAATTGGTGAAGCATATCATAGTCATGCTTAGGAAGGGGAATGAAATAAAATGGACTACTGAACCAAGTCAATACTTTGACCAAATCAAAAAGGAATTAAATGAAGTGCATGTGCTTATTAGTCCTGATTACTCCAAGGATTTTTTTATCTTTTCTTTTGCTTCCTTTGATACAGTGGCCGCTATTCTACTACAAAATAATGATGCAGGGCTTGAACAACCAGTTTCCTTTTTCAGCAGAGCGTTGAGGGATGCAGAGATCAGATATGACATCATGGAAAAGAGGGCCTATGCCTTGGTGAAAGCTCTCAAAGCTTTCAGAGTCTATGTTCTACATTTAAAGATTATTGCATATGTTCCTTCATCTTTTGTGAAGAACATTCTCATTCAGCCTGGCATAGATGGGAGAAGGAGAAAGTGGACTACCAAAATCCTTGAGTTTGATCTATAAATAAAGCCCACCAAACTAGTTAAAGGTCAAGGTTTAGCTAGACTGCTAGTTGAATCGAACTGCAAATATTTGGGGGTAAGAGTCATGAATGAATTCTCATAAAATCAGCAGACTGAACTACACGATACAAATTATTGAGTAGAAGCCCCATTAGCAGGATGTCCTTGGTACAAGGATGTCATATATTTTCTACAAGAATTGCAGTCCCCCGATGGAATGCAAAGGAATAAGGCAAGATATTTAAAGCTCAAAGAAATTAGATACTTCCTTATTGATCATGCCTTGTATTGGAAAGACCCTCTAGGTGTGCTTCTAAGATGTTTAGACCCACAAGAGGCCCAAAATATTATATTGGATTTCCATGATAACCTATGTGGGAGACATCATTTCTAGAAAACCACAGCCTACAAATTTCTCAGGGCTGGGTACTACTGGCCTAATCTATTCGTTGATGTCTGTGCGAAAGTCCGAGCTTGTGTTAAATGTCAAATATTCTCTGGGAAGCAGCAACTAAAGTACATGTCATTAAAACCTGTGGTTGTTTGAGGGCCCTTTCAATAGTGGGGCTTATAATTCATTGGGGAAATTCATCCTGCATCTAGTGGTCAACACAGATGGATCCTGACTGCCATAGATTACTTTACCAAGTGGATAGAATCTATTCCCACAAGGAGTGATTCTCACAAGGTAATCATCGGCTTCTTGGAGGATATAATAGCGAGGTTTGGTTTCCCGAGCATAATTGTCACAGATAATGTTTCATCTTTCAAAGATGAACCATTGATCTGATTTTGTGAGTAGTTTGAAATTGTGCTAATCCAATCTAACCCCTACTATCTACAAGGCAATGGATTATAATATTCCTCTAACAAGAACCTCATCAAGATCATCAAAACACTGTTAGAGGACAACAAGAAAGCATGGGATTCAAATCTCAAATTTTCTTTGTGGGCTAATAAAGTGAAAACTAAATGGTCCCTGGGCATATCTCCTTTCCAACTTGTATATGGGACTGAAGCAATATTCCCCTCTCATCTCACCTTGCTAGTAGCAAAGTTATTCCAAGACTGCCAGGAAGATCCCAATGATATGATCAGGATGATTCATCAACTGGTTAAAGTGTAGCAGACTAGATAGCAAGTGATGGACAGGGTACATGATCATCAACAGAAAATAAAGCAGAACTTTGACAGGGAAAGCCAAAAAGAGGATTTCCAGCTGGGAGATCTAGTACTCAAATGGGATGCACCCAGACAGGACACAGGAAATCATGGTAAATTTTAGGCCCTTTGGTTCGTACCCTTCAATATTTTCGAGACATTTCCCAATAACACTTACAGGTTGCAAAATCTGAAGGGTGATGAAGTTTTTGTTGGCCCTGTAAATGGGCTCTTCCTGAAAACGTTTTTTGTTTAAAAGCCACAGTCGACGTCCCACCATTGTGAATATCATTCCTATTTTATGTTTATTCTTGTTTTAATAGGAGACTCCATAACCGAAAGCAAGGCATTGGAGCTGCGTGTTCTTGGTAGCCCACAGGGAGCATGCCATCCCCTGTAGAGACAAATGTTAGTGATTAATCTTGTCATGTTCTTGTGAATTGTGGTTTTGGCCTAGGTCAGTGATTTTTCTTGTCTTTTCCCCCTTTTTTCAAACCTAATCATGGATTTATCCTCCTGGCATATATTTTTCTTTGTCTTTTTTCCTTCATCCTTTGGGTCGATTGGTTTTCCTTGTCAAAATTTCCCTGAGAGATATCGGCCCAAAGATTTTATGTTCTCCCTAAGGACGATTACTTCTCTTTTCTCCTTTGTTACTAAGTCTTCATTTTTCCCAAGTCCTAATCGTTCCTTCCAAGTATTCATTATTCCAGGCCACAACATTGAGAGTGGTCTTATATGGAATCAAGTGAGCGTGGGAATCAAGATTTCAAATGTTGAGAGATTATGCAGCATGGAGCGCGAAATCTCGATTCGCGAGGGGAATATCTGGGTCCTCTGATTATTAGGACAAGAGATTTGTTGATCTGACATCGACAATTTTGGAGGATTGACAATCGAGAGTTCGAGGTTCTCCTCAACAAGTTCATCCATAGCCTGAAACTACGAAACATGAAATCTTGATTTCGCGATTTTGCGAATTGAATTTTCACAGGAGAAACGTCTCTTTATCCTGAAATGTGAAGCCCCAAAATATCATGCGGGATAAGCATGAGGTCACGCCCCATGGTCACATAGGGTGGTTGAAAAGAGCCATGCCAAAGGGATCAAGATCATTTGTATTAGCTGTAGAATAAGGCAACATGATTTTGAGGTGCCAAGTTTAACTCAGCAAGTCAAGAGCACTGCCTAAGGGAATTCATGGATGTCTGGTCTCATCCCGATCCCAAGGAGGGAATTTAATCAAGCTAAATAAGGTGGTTGAAAGATCATTTCAATCATAAATAGGAAGCATGGAAGCACCGGTCTTGGAGGCAAGTTGTCATCCCAAGGTTGCCCTGTCATGAAGTTTCCTGCAAATCCCATACTGTCTTTGATTTGTGTCTGACAAAGGAAATCCTATGCAATATGATAGAAGGAGATGAAACGTGAAGCTTTTAATGAAGGGGTCCAATTGCATCCCTGGGGACCATTAGTAGTTCTGAGTATATATACTCAGTTTTTTATATTTTGTAGGGGTCGATGGTAGAGCAAAGCTCCTGAATTGTAAAGTTTTAATGAACACTTTGGTTATCTGGTTATGTATATCCATTCGATATTTCTTGTTTAATGATAGTCAGCCTTCTTACTCCATCTTTTTTCCCTTTGATGTTGAAATAATTCATGATTGACTGATTCACTTGAATTATTGTGACTGCATTATGATGAAGGTTTGATTATAGTGTTGTTGCAGTTCCTTTCAGTTTCTATGAATTTAAATTTGAGAAGTTCTAGCGTTTGAATTTGTTCTTCCTTGGACTATTGAGAGACTTGATGCCATCAGCGGATCTCTATATTTTCTCACCAAATTCTTCCTCCTACTCACCCTTACTACAACTTGTTGTCTGAAGTTAAACCAAGACCTCACCTGCTCGTGCATATCAGTCCAATTTTCTGAGTTAAAATGATATTTTCTTGAGACTACACCCATTTGACCCTTTTTAACCAATTTGTGACACAAACTCTGATGGGTATCAAGCTTACCTATGCCGCAATCCAGGGGTGACTTATGGTGCTAACATGTTGTTTTGTCACAACTTTTTCCTCCTCAGCAGAAAAACCAATTGGTCATTCATGACCAACCTTATCCATTTACCACATCTTATACACTTATGTGTACTGGTGACTCTATGAAGAAAAAAGTTGTAGCCACTAATTGATCCAAATATTATTCACCTTCAAAAGAGAAATTTTATGATTCACCACCTCCTTTGGTTCAACCTCCTCCATCAACTTC
>JASDQU010013058.1:13341-27544 GCA_032191745.1 Picea mariana | reverse complement strand
AGTTAATTTCTTGAGAAGGTTTGTTTCCAATTTTTCCAAATTGGTGAAGCATATCATAGTCATGCTTAGGAAGGGGAATGAAATAAAATGGACTACTGAACCAAGTCAATACTTTGACCAAATCAAAAAGGAATTAAATGAAGTGCATGTGCTTATTAGTCCTGATTACTCCAAGAATTTTTTAATCTTTTCTTTTGCTTCCTTTGATACAGTGGCTGCTATTCTACTACAAAATAATGATGCAGGGCTTGAACAACCTGTTTCCTTTTTCAGCAGAGCGTTGAGGGATGCAGAGATCAGATATGACATCATGGAAAAGAGGGCCTATGCCTTGGTGAAAGCTCTCAAAGCTTTCAGAGTCTATGTTCTGCATTTAAAGATTATTGCATATGTTCCTTCATCTTTTGTGAAGAACATTCTCATTCAGCCTGGCATAGATGGGAGAAGGAGCAAGTGGACTACCAAAATCCTTGAGTTTAATCTATAAATAAATCCCACCAAACTAGTTAAAGGTCAAGGTTTATCTAGACTGCTGGCTAAATCCAACTGCAAATATTTGGGGGTAAGATTCATGAATGAATTCTCATAAAATCAGCAGACTGAACTGCACGATACAAATTCTTGAGCAAAACCCCCATTAGCAAGATGTCCTTGGTACAAGGATGTCATATATTTTCTACAAGAATTGCAGTCCCCCGATGGAATGCAAAGGAATAAGGCAAGAGATTTAAAGCTCAAAGAAATTAGATACTTCCTTATTGATCATGCCTTGTATTGGAAAGACCCTCTAGGTGTGCTTCTAAGATGTTTAGACCCACAAGAGGCCCAAAATATTATATTGGATTTCCATGATAACCTATGTGGGAGACATCATTTCTAGAAAACCACAGCCTACAAAGTTCTCAGGGCTGGGTACTACTGGCCTACTCTATTCGTTGATGTCTGTGCAAAAGTCAGGGCTTGTGTTAAATGTCAAATATTCTTCGGGAAGAAGAAACTAAAGTACATGTCATTAAAACCTGTGGTTGTTTGAGGGCCCTTTCAACAGTGGGGCTTAGAATTCATTGGGGAAATTCATCCTGCATCTAGTGGTCAACACAGATGGATCTTGACTGCCATAGATTACTTTACCAAGTGGATGGAATCTATTCCCACAAAGAGTGATTCTCACAAGGTAATCATCGGCTTCTTGGAGGATATAATAGTGAGGTTTGGTTTCCCGAGCATACTTGTCACAGATAATGTTTCATCTTTCAAAGATGAACCATTGATCTAATTTTGTGAGTGGTTTGAAATTGTGCTAAGCCACTCTAACCCCTACTATCTGCAAGGCAGTGGAATATAATATTCCTCTAACAAGAACCTCATCAAGATCATCAAAACACTGTTAGAGGACAACAAGAAAGCATGGGATTCAAATCTCAAATTTTCTTTGTGGGCTGATAGAGTGAAAACTAAACGGTCCCTGGGCATATCTCCTTTCCAACTTGTATATGGGACTGAAGCAATATTCCCCTCTCATCTCACCTTGCTAGTAGCAAAGTTCTTCCAAGACTGCAAGGAAGATCCCAATGATATGATCAGGATGATTCATCAACTGGTTAAAGTGTAGCAGACTAGACAGCAAGTGATGGACAGGGCACATGATCGTCAGTAGAAAATAAAGCAGAACTTTGACAGGGAAAGCCAAAAAGAGGATTTCCAGCTGGGAGATCTAGTACTCAAATGGGATTCACCCAAATAGGACACAGGAAAGCATGGTAAATTTTAGGCCCTTTGGTTCGTACCCTTCAATATTTTCGAGACATTTCCCAATAACACTTACAGGTTGCAGAATCTGAAGGGTGATGAAGTTTTTGTTGGCCCTGTAAATGGGCTCTTCCTGAAAACGTTTTTTGTTTAAAATCCACAGTCGGCATCCCACCATTGTAAATATCATTCCTATTTTATGTTTATTCTTGTTTTAATTGGAGACTCCATAATCGAAAGCAAGGCATTGGAGCTGCGTGTTCTTGGTATCCCACAGGGAGCATGCCATCCCCTGTAGAGACAAATGTTAGCGATTAATCTTGTCATGTTCTTGTGAATTGTGGTTTTGGCCTAGGTCTGTGATTTTTCTTGTCTTTTCCCCCTTTTTGCAAACCTAATCATGGATTTATCCTCCTGGCATATATTTTTCTTTGTTTGTTTTCCTTCATCCTTTGGGTCGACTGGTTTTCCTTGTCAAAATTTCCCTGAGAGATATCGGCCCAAAGATTTTATGTTCTCCCTAAGGCCGATTACTTCTCTTTTGTCCTTTGTTACTAAGTCTTCATTTTTCCCAAGTCCTAATCGTGCCTTCCAAGTATTCATTATTCCAGGCCACAACACTGAGAGTGGTCTTATATGGAATCAAATGAGCGTGGGAATCAAGATTTCAAATGTTGAGAGATTATGCAGCATGGAGCGCGAAATCTTGATTCGCGAGGGGAAGATATGGGTCGTCTGATTATTAGGACAAGAGAGTTGTTTATCTAACATCGACAATTTTGGAGGATTGACAATCGATAGTTCGAGGTTCTCCTCGGCAAGTTCATCCATAGCCTAAAACTACGAAACGTGAAATCTTGATTTCGCGATTTCGCGAATCAAAGGTTTCACAGGAGAAACGTCTCTTTATCCTGAAATGTGAAGCCCCAAAATATCATGTGGGATAAGCATGAGGTCACGCCCCATACATGGGTTGGTTGAAAAGAGCCATGCCAAAGGGATCAAGAGCATTTTTATTAGCTGCAGAAGAAGGCAACATGCTTTTGAGGTGCCAAGTTTAACTTAGCAAGTCAAGAGCACTGCCTAAGGGAATTTATGGATGTCTGGGCTCATCCTGATCCCAAGGAGGGAATTTAATCAAGATAAATAAGGTGGTTGAAAGATCATTTCAACCATAAATAGGAAGCATAGAAGCACCGGTCTTGGAGGAAAGCTGTCATCCCAAGGTCGCCCTGTCATGAAGTTTTTTGCAAAGCCCATAATGTCTTTGATTTGCGTCTGACAAAGGAAATCCTATGCAATATGATAGAAGGAGACGAAATGCGAAGCTTTTAATGAAGGGGTCCAATTGCATCCCTGGGGACCATTAGTAGTTCTGAGTATATATACTCAGTTTTTTATATTTTGTAGGGGTCGATGGTAGAGCAAAGCTCCTGAATTGTAAAGTTTTAATGAACACTTTGGTTATTTGGTTATGTATATCCATTCGATATTTCTTGTTTAATGATAGTCAGCCTTCTTACTCCATCTTTTTTCCCTTTGATGTTGAAATAATTCATGATTGACTGATTCACTTGAATTATTGTGACTGCATTATGATGAAGGTTTGATTATAGTGTTGTTGTTCCTTTCAGTTTCTGTGAATTTAAATTTGAGAAGTTCTAGCGTTTGAATTTGTTCTTCATTAGACTATTGAGAGACTTGATGCCATCAACGGATCTCTATATTTTCTCACCAAAGTCTTCCTCCTACTCACCCTTACTACAACTTGTTGTCTGAAGTTAAACCAAGACCTCACCTGCTCATGCATATCAATCCAGTTTTCTGACTTAAAATGATATTTTCTTGAGACTACACCCATTTGACCCTTTTTAACCAATTTGTGACACAAACTCTGATGGGTATCAGGCTTACCTATGCCACAATCCAGGGGTGACTTATGGTGCTAACACGTTGTTTTGTCACAACTTTTTCCTCCTCAGCAGAAAACCCAATTGGTCATTTATGACCAACCTTATCCATTTACCACATCTTATACACTTATGTGTACTGGTGACTCTATGAAGAACAAAGTTGCAGCCACTAATTGATCCAAATATTATTCACCTTCAAAAGAGAAATTTTATGATTCACCACCTCCTTTGGTTCAACCTCCTCCATCAACTTCCCCTCCCAATGGTCTTGTTCATCTCGAACGACTGATTCTAGACACAATTATTCATCCTCCTCCAAAGGGCGTTGTTCATAAGTCATCGTTTAATGCTCATGCACATGTTTCTCAAAACTACAATATTGTAGAAGATCTTGCGCGGGAACCTTCTACGATGACATCTCTCAAACTCCTTCAAAGTTGTCCCATGCAATGGAAGGAACTATTAAAGGATATTGGTGGAATTGATCCTACTGATACGAACTTGATAATATTTGACTTGGAAGATCATATTCCAAGGCTTCCTCGTAAATTAGTGTTTCAGATACAAGTTATTGTGGAAAATAAGAATATTTTTCGAATCGTTATTGATGAAGGAGCCTCGACTTGCATCATGTCTGTCACTTGTTGGAAGGATATTGGCTCTCCTACCCTTACCGAGTCACACAATACTCTTAAATATTTTAATGGTACAAGATTTAAACCTTATGGAATTCTTCCTTCATTATCTATTACGTTAGAAGGAAAAGCGGTTACTATTGAGGTTGAGTTCTTTGATGCACCTCTTGATTACAACCTTCTAATTGGTCATATTTGGATTGATTCCATGCATGTAGTTGTTTCTACTCTTTTCTGTGTGATATGTTTCCATCACCAGGGAAAAGTTGTTACTGTCGATGGACTTGCCTTTTTTAATTCTGATTCTCATACTAGTAACATACCTTTCATTGCTAAAACAACTCTTGTTATTAGAATGTCAATGTGGGTCTCTTAAAAGATTCATCATTAATGGGTACATTCCCCATTACGCCTCGCAATATTCCTACTCCTTTTGTCTCTTCAATTAACATGATATCAACCACTGTTGGTGAAATCCATGAGTCTTATGACCCTTAGAGAGTACCTGGCTCTGACGACTATCTTCGTTACGACGACATAATTCCTTTAAGTCAGGTAGAATTGGCTTATCAATCTATTCAATCGACAACTCCCTCTCCTCATTCTCTCTTAGATACATCTCTGGATCCATTTCACGTATTCTTTAACACCAATGAAATGATTATGAAAATCATTTCTATGGAAGATACCCCATGGGATGATGGGCATCATCATTCTATTTTCTTCCTGGAACCCAAGACTATAGAGAGTTATCAACGGATTTCATATCCGTCTACTGTTGTTACTTTTTCCCTTGTTCCTGAACTAATACATGATGTTTTGTATGAAGGGAACTTGGGTGAAATTTAACCCACCATACCTTTAGATATTTTTCTTAAACCCAGAGTCATGGAAAATGTTCACATTGGTGCCTCATGTTCTGTCAATGAGGTCCAAATTTATAAAGTTCTTTTCCAAGAATTCTGTGACGTTTTTTCCTAGACTTATGAAGAGATGTCGGGAATTGATCCAGATATTGTTATACAAGAGATTAATACTTACTTGGATGCTAAACCCATTTGACATAGGCTTCTCCCAGTAAATCCATGCAAAGATGTTGCTATTAAACTCGAAGTTGAAAAACGTATTAAATCCGGTTTTGTTTATCCTATGGCTTTGATTGATTGGGTATCTAATATTGTTTTGATTACGAATAAACAAGGCATGATGCATGTTTGTTTATATTATAGGGATATCAACAAGGTTTTTCCCGAGGAAAATTATCAAACCCCTTTCATTGACTATATCATTGACAACTGTGTCGATACTCAAATGTTCTCTTTAATGGATGGTTTCTCCGGCTATAATCAAATCAATATTTTTCTTGCAGATCAACATAACACTGATATTATCTTCCCTTGTTGAACCTTTGCATACTGAAAACTACCTTTTGGTCTCAAGAATGCTGGTGCGACGTTTCAATGCGCTATGTATTATGATTTTCATGACATTTAGCATATTGTACAACCTTACCTAGATGATTTATCGACGCATTCCATGCATCATCAAGATCACCTTGCACAT
Organism: Picea mariana; assembly: GCA_032191745.1. Classification (NCBI taxonomy): domain Eukaryota; kingdom Viridiplantae; phylum Streptophyta; class Pinopsida; order Pinales; family Pinaceae; genus Picea; species Picea mariana. Next base: position 21,684 of record JASDQU010013058.1, on the reverse strand, counting down.
TTGTGGGCCATTTTCCTACACTACCATTATTATCACATTCGATTGAATCCACATAAATTCATTTTTTGTATCGAGTCCAGACGACTTCTTGGTTTTATCATTTCTACACATGGGATTAGGGTCGATCCTCTGAAGGTTGAAGCTATTCTCAATCTTCCTCTTCCTTCTACATTGTGCCAAATCCAAAGTTTGCAAGGGAAGGAAATTTTTTTATGTCGATTCATCCCCAACTATGCTAAATTAACGAAAGTTTTTACTTGAATTCTTAAAAAGGGTCATGATTTTGTATGGGATGACATTGCCAAAAAATCCTTTAAAGATTTAAAAATTTACTTTACCCGTACACCACTCTTATTTCCACCCAATTATAGTCGATATTGTTTTTTATGCTTAGTTGTTGAAGACTCTACCATTGCTATGGTTCTAGTCCAAGAGGATGATGAACATGATGAACATGTCATCTACTATTTGATTCAGAGTCTCACGACCACCGAAACCAATTATTTGCATGTGGAGAAACTAACCTTGGCAGCTTCTCAAGATGTTCAACGTTTCATTCATTATATCTTATTACACAAAACCACCATCATTTTCGATTGCAACCCTATGAAACACATCCTTACTGGACAATTTCTAGGGGGGAAATACTCCAAATGGATCATTATTCTCCAGGAGTTTGATTTGGAACTTGAGCATGCCAAATCAAAGAAACTGATATGTGATCTTCCCTCTACTGAGACAGAAAATATGGTAGAGGATTCCTTGCCTGATGAATCTCTTTTTCTGATCACTTCTGATGACATATTGTATGGAGACATTATCATTTATCTCCAAACCCAAAATTTATGACCTAATACTTCTAGTGTGGATCATCATCTTATTCGATATCAATCCCATCAATACATTATCCTTGGTGATACCCTTTATCGTGGGTATTGATTCGATTTTTCAATGATTCCTAACCTATGATGAAGATGAGAAAGATTTGAATGACTGTCATTCTGGAGCATGTGGCAGTCATATGTTTGGGTATGCCACTGCCCAAAATATCTTACGAGATGGTTACTTATGGCCTTCATTGTTTAAAGATTGCATTAATTCCATCTAGAAATTCCATGTTTGTCAAGTGTATAACAATAAGATCCAATCTCATCTTGCTCCTCTTTACCCTATAGTTTCCATAGGTCCATTCTCTAAATGGGGCATTGACTTCATGACATGTAACCCTCACTCAATCGGGAGGGCATGGATATATCATCATAGCCATAGATTATTTCACTGAATGGGCCAAGAAAATGGCTACATTTAATAATATCGAGAAAATTGTAGTGTTGTTCATATTCAATCATATCGTTACTAGATTTGGTGTCCCTCAAGCCATTGGCACTGACCATGGTAGTCATTTTCTCAATTTCATGATTTCTAAACGTACCAAGAAGTTGGGTCTTAGCCATGAAAACTCAACACCTTACTATCCATAGGCCAATGCTCAGGTTGAAGCAATTAACAAAGTTGTTACTACTATGCTTCGATGGATGATAGGAATTCACAAGTCAAGATAGCACACGATGCTCTTCTCTGCATTATGGGCCTATCAGACATATGTTAAATCTGCCACAGGGTTCACACATTTCCAGTTAGTATATGGTATTGAAGCTATTCTACCAATTGAATGTGAAATCCCATCTTTGAATCGAGTTGTCGAACTTCTCCCTAACACATCAGCTAAAGAGGAATGTCTCTTGTTTTTTAGATGAGACTCATCGTGACGTTTCCTTAGTCATTGAAACTCAGAAGAATCATATCAAAGCTCAATATGACAAGCATGTCGAACCACATGTTTTTTCTGAGGGTGATTTAGTTCTTCTTTACGAATAGGATCACAACTTATTAGGGGCTGGTAAATTTGAGCCTATGTGGCATGGCCCTTATATTGAGAAAGGAGTGTTGCAGAAAGGGGCTTATGAGATAGTAGATTATGACATAATTCCTTTGAGTGAACCCAGAAATGGGCTTTACTTGAAGAAGTACTATGCTTAAACTATTTTTGCATAAGTGATGTGTATTTTTAGTGTACCATACTCGAGTGTGTTTTCTTCATTTTTTGTTCTTCCTTTTAGCTGCTTACATTGCATTGTGCTTGTTTTCTAGATGTCGGTGTATTCACTACCCTATATCGACTTTGCTAATGTTTCTAGTCGTAGTAATCAAAACCTAGCGTCTGTTGCATGGACAATATATACACATACGAATGAGTTTATCAGTCTACATGGTGTTTTCCTTGTTCTTGCAACTAATAATATCGCAGAATATAGTGCAGTTATCGAATTATTAACTAATGACATTTCATTTGGAATCCTTCATCTTTTTGTACAAATCTATTCACAGTTAGTAGTGTTGCAGTTAAGTAACATTTATTCCATTTGAAGTCCTACTTTTTTATATCGAATATCAACATATTCCTAGATGTCTAAACACATTGATAGATGCATTGACTAATTATGTGCTAGACAGGAATTTGAGACATTTATAAATCCAAACACACATTTAAAAAAGACAAGTAAGTCGATAGAAACTTTATATTAATAACGATAAAAGTTACAAAAAGTGTTTTGTCCAAGGTCAAAAATATCAAAGAGTGAATCTCATGGATTCATGTACCAAAATAATCAAGGATGATGCTTTCTATAAAAAATAACTTCCCGTGCTACTCTACGGAGCATTATACCAATATATACAGATACACCAACTGTATGGCATTGATAGTTCCTAGGAAGTTCATCCACAGTGGCATTAGGGATATTCATGGTTAATCCCTATAGGTTTTGCTCAATCACCTTGAGACCTGAGGTGACCACTCCTACTATAACACCTCTCTCTCCTCACCTCTAAATGGGAGAGGATCTTGAAGGATGATAAGGCCCCACATTTGCATTATTGAGAGCATTTTATTAGTCTTGGATAGATGACACAAAAAACATTTTATATAATTAAAATATCAAAAAAATCATATAATGAAAATTTTCCTTCTTACCAATGTCTCCCCACTGAGAGTCCTCGGGAAGAGCTTAGTCAAGATCCCCACATAAATCTGTCTCAGTGTCTGCATAGTCCTCCACCATGATTAGTTGATTTCTCAGCCATTGGAAGAAAACATCATCATACTTGACGATAGACACGCCACTGTGATCAGCCATTAGGTCCACCCACCTCTTCATCCTTGGATCTTGTGGAGTGGGTATACCCCACTCCACCTATAGACATAGGACATGGACCCTCTCCAAGAATAAGGACACCAAAATGGACACATAACCAAACTATTTCAACTGACCGTTTCCGCACTTTGTCAGTTTTTTTTTCATGTTCTTCAAGACACCCTAACCCTCACACCAGTTCAAGACCTTGGGTTCCATGCACTCTATGGTGTACTAAAAATGGATTTGAAAAGACATGTTGGGAGTTTCACTCCCTGCCATCTGGGTAATTTTATAAAGGATGGTCTGCAATGGTAAATCTTGAACATCTTTTATGGACACGTTGCCATTATTTTTTTTTGTACCCGTCACGCAATGGTGAGAAACATAGTAATCCATAGGTTCTCCTCCACCGCTACTTCCCAAGAGTGAAACCCAAGAACCTTGGTGAGATAAACCCGTTAGAAAGTAAATATCCTCTATGTCCAATGTGAGTGTATGCACACCCACAAGAAAGGCTTGTTCATTCACATCCCACATGTGAACAAGATACTCTAGCAATCTAAGTTGGGTTCTCATGCCCTGAATTTTGAAGAACTTGAGTAATCCAAATTGCCTAAGCTCCATAATTGTGCCCAGGTAATTTTCAACATAGTCTTCTTCTTTCTTCTCTCGTTATTTCCACTTGAGCATTGTGACCAAGGAAAGGCTTCCAAGGAACATCAAAAGAATATTAGAATCATAAAAAATACATTCTTGGAAGTTTCCCTAGTTCTTTTTATCTTTTGAAATGTTCATTTGCAGTCGTCGCATGGAAGCGCTTTCATGTAGAGCGACATCATCGCACCCTCTCTTTGATCCCCCTACGACAACTCTAGATCATTATAGTTCATGATACTGTGGGTCTGCGACGAACTGAAAGTAGAAGCGCCCCCAAAAAATCGACCGAAACTCAACAATAAACCAACAAAAAAAAAATTAAAACCATGAAAAGATAAAGAAGTAGAAGATTACCTTTTTAACGGATAGAGTTTGTGAAATGATCCACTGGGTGCTCTGGAATCAACACTTGAAATTTGGGAAGAAAAGAGGGTTTTGGGAACTATCTGGGTAAATTTGCAAATGAAATGATAAAATGGTTGTTTTGGCCTATTTTATTTTATTTTACCATATTTTATTGAAAAAATAAATTATTTTTTATATTTTACCCATGCCCTAAAGTCTAACAACTTTGCGAAGTGATTTCTTTTACAGATTAAAAGTTCTAAAGATGAGACGTTTGACTAGGGTCCAACATTTTTTATTGTTTTTGTGTGTTTTTTCTTATAAAAATATGCTTTTAGATTTTTTTAGGAAAAACTTGAGCACAATCTTAAATATTTCTCACACTTGTGAAACCATGAGAATGCAATCGATTAATCTTTTGTCTTTTTTTTGAACTCGCATTGGTAATACGAAAAACAAACCCCATGGAGTATCCTTTAAGATCTTTTCAAACTCCCTAAACATGAAAAGATAGCCAAGTGACCTTGTTATTTTCACGCTTGTAAAAGTATTTGAAGAAAACGTCTGATGAGCGGTAGATTATATCTTTTTTAGTATCATCAGACTAACTTATGAAAAACAAGATTTAGGAGTTTTATTTCTTTGGACTCGTAAAACAAGCATCGAAAGGACCATATGGGATTGAACCACCCCTTCCTAGGGTTCGTTAAAAATACTATGAGAGACTTGTCCAAAGAATGAGATTACACCACAATAATATGTTATCCTCCTCAAGATTGCCTAAAAATAATGAGGTACTCACTAGAAATGGTGGGGAAAATTGATAAGAAATGTGTCGTTGTATTTTTGTTAGTGTAAGTAAAGTCACTCTTAGACATGACACCCCCCTTCATCACTGTATCCGGGTTGGGAAATCCATTTGTCTCTCATTTGACCATCCACAAGTTCATATGTTGGGTCCTCCTTTAAGTCAATGTTGCCAAAAAAATTGTCATGTCATTCATATGTTCAAGAGAAGTCCAACCTAAACAAGCCTTATATTGAGTCGACCATCTGCAATTATAAATTTTCTACCATGTTGGCCTTCACCGAGTCAGTTCTGAATCACTTCATAATCTCATTTACTTCAAATTTGTTAAATATTTCATGTCATTGATGGGAGATACATCAAGGACCTCCTATGACGAGTCTTTTCCTATCGACCTCAACTCATTATCTGGGAAAAAGACTTATAAATAACATTGGTACCTTGGAGCTTGCATGCCTCAATGGAAGGTTTCCTCACTTCCAACAGTGGGTTCAAATCATTGACCCCTAATTGGAAGATTCCATTGAGTGTTCAACTTCAAATCATTTATTCACACTCATTGGATTGTACTAGGAGTACCTTGGGATTCATTGACATCAATGGTGATTTCCCTCGCACTTGTTAACAATTTTTATTAATGACCAGCAATCAAGTGGTTTCTACCATATTTGACTTCAACACCTGTAATCACATGGCTAGATTCATACTTAGAGATGGCAGAATTGAGGACCCTGGATCTCATCATATTAGTTCAGGTTGTGATAGAGTATTCATAAGTTAGTACTGACACATAGATCCACTATGTATGTCTTGTGGCTATGTCTGGATTTGAACTCTTTTAGAGCATAGATCCACACTGTATTCTTTGTGGCTATGTCGAATCATGATGACATGGATCCACAGTGTATGGTTAGTGGCCATGAATCACTTGACACTTATGTCACTTGTAGTCTAAGTATGGGAATCACTACCTCAGAAGATGGTAAATTATTATGCATATGCTTGATTGTTTGCAGGTTCCCGATTGATGAGATCCTTGTTTTCAACACACACATTATACAAAGTATTTTAGTTGTCACAACTCCCATATTCATACTTTGTGGGGAATTCTGTTACACATTATTTTGGTCACTCGAGTGATGAACTGACGACATGTGATTAACTCACTCCCATGTTCCCTTAAAATATTAAAAGATACTTTCTCCAAGAGAAACATGGTTTGTTTTTCCTCCAAAAACTATGACAAGGAAGATCATCACACCCTGCTCTATGCTTATGGTACGGCGATGCTTGATCATCGCTCTCTATGCCAAATATGGATTGCAACGTCATCGCAATATTCTTGTGCATAGGGTGTGACGATTCTTAAATCAAGGGAAGAGTTAATTTCACAAATGTTCTAGAAGGGAATCTTCTAGAAGATGAGGTGACCTCCAATCGATTTTGATCTTACTCGCTTCTATGATTTAGTGGGATCATCCTAATCCCCTCATCCATCCTGTCACCTTATATAAAGAAGGGATCTCTCATGGAAAATGATAAGATTTAAAAGGCTAAGGTTTTCATATGCATGAAGAGTTATGATATATATTATGCTTTAGATAGATTTTCTTTAGCTATCTAAGTCAGATTGTGTATCTTCTTCATCAAGGCATTGGAGAAATGTTGCGTGTGTTGGAGCAAAGTGCCATTGAAAGGGATATTTCAAAATCAAGGCATGGGNCCCCTCATCCATCCTGTCACCTTATATAAAGAAGGGATCTCTCATGGAAAATGATAAGATTTAAAAGGCTAAGGTTTTCATATGCATGAAGAGTTCTGATATATATTATGCTTTAGATAGATTTTCTTTAGCTATCTAAGTCAGATTGTGTATCTTCTTCATCAAGGCATTGGAGAAATGTTGCGTGTGTTGGAGCAAAGTGCCATTGAAAGGGATATTTCAAAATCAAGGCATGGGTTTTATTCTCCACTTTCCATTTTAATATAATGCAGCAATACATTTCTTCCCTATAAAGGTTTCTTGGCTTTTACTGTATAACTGTTTGATCTTATACATAGAATTCATTGGAATATATATATATATATATATATATATATATATATATATATATTCTCTCTCTCTTTGTTTGTTTGTGATTCTTAAACATGTTAACCATCCCACAAATCCAAATATGGAGTGAAAAGGACGATACTAGAGAGGATCAAGAGTCATTTAAAAGGTGTGTCACTCATTCCTCTCTGAACTTGTTTGTCATATACAATGAATTCGAAGGTGAAGTTTGTATTATGTTGTGTTTTGTTCTAGATTCCTATAAAAGTTAGGGAGATTAGTTTTTGTCCGCATTACCGATTTTTCTGATAACAAAAGGGTAGGAGAGACATCATGCAGAGATGAACTATCCATTCAACCATTTAGATAACTTCAAGCATTTGAGAAGTGGGTTGTTGATTTTATTGGACCGATCAACCCCCCGTCTAAGCAATCAAAGGTCAGATATATCATTACCGCAATTGATTACCTTAAAAGATGGGTTGAAGCATAGGAAGTCCAATACTGTTCGACATATATAGTTGCTAGATTTATCTTCGAGAACATCATCACTTGGTTTGGATGTCCTAGAAGTTTGACCAGTGATCAAGGTAGTCATTTTATCAACCACACAATTGCAACGTTGACAACAAAATTCATTATACAACACCATAAGAGAATTTCCTACCATCCACAAGCTAATGGTACAGTAGGGGCATTCAATAAAATTATGGAAAGAGGACTAACAAAAGTCTGTTGTGCAAACATGGAATATTGGGATGATAGAGTTCTAACAGTCTTGTGGGATTATAGGACTACCACGAAGAAGCTACACATATATACTCCAATTAAGTTGGTTTATGGGAAAGAATTTGTTGCAACTACAGATTTTATTACCCCTAATCTCTATATAGAACATGCTACACACATAACAAATGATGAATTAGTTGCGTAGAGGATTGCAGACTTTCAAGAACTTGAGGAAGTAATATTTCTAGCAAATTTTCATTAGAGAATTGAGAAAGCTAGACAAAAATCTTGGCATGATAGGAATATTAAGTCCAAAATATTTGGTCAAGGGGATAAGATATTACTCTATGACAATCGATATCATAAGCATCCAGGCAATTTGTGCATGCATTGGTTGGGTCCATTCATGGTTGTGGAAATATGAAACTTTGGCACAGTCAAGCTAGCACAACTAGATGGTATCCTTTGACCAGGATGGGTGAATGGTGCCCGAACGAAACTATATATTTCTCATGATTGATCCAAAGGATCATTTCTCTAGTCCAAAGGAGCAT
>JASDQU010013057.1:257526-267891 GCA_032191745.1 Picea mariana | reverse complement strand
TCTATCTTGACAAAGCAAAGCTCAAAGCCAACATAAATTTCCCAAGCTCAATCCAACTAACTTTCTCCATGAGAGATCCTCTCCTTTTATAAGATGAAGAGGATAAGGTGAGGAGGTTAGGATGATCCCACTAAATCATGAAAGCGAGTAATATCCAAACCATTCAGAGGCCACCTCACTATAGAAGCTTCTCCTTCTAGAAGCATCGAGAAAATTCTCATTTTTCTCACATATGAATGCCGCCACACCCTAGCTGTAATGCAGCCTGTGGAAACTCCACAACCCATCTATAGTGAAACCTGCGAAAATCAAGAATTTCCACACCCTATGTATAGAGCAACTTGCGGAAATCCTCCTTAATAGGGTTTTTACAAAGGAAAATCCAATTTCTTCTCTCAGGTAAAGTTCTTCTCCCTTCTTTCTTTAGGAATTCAGACCATTGAACCCTCTGAAGGAAACAAATAGGTTTACATCATTAACGGTCATAGGGATGAAAAAAATAATGTGTAACAAAGAGCCCCCCAAAGTATGAAGTTAGAACAAAGTGATAGCTGATATACTTTGTCGAGTGTGTGTAGGGAACAAGGAATAGTCGGTCGGAAACTTGCCAACAAACAAGGAAATACAGTACAATAATATATCATTACTGAGGTAGGCATTCCCATACTCAGAATACAAATAAATCAAATCATAAATGCCGACATGCGAAGATCCATGTCAAGTAAGACAGGTCATGGCCACCAAACATACACTGTGGATCCATGCCATTATGACTCAAATCTGAACATAGCCACCAAAAATATCCTATGGATCTATGTTTTAAAGACTCAAATTTGAACATAGCCACGAGACATACAATGTGGATCTATGCAATAGTACAAACTAAATATACTCCAACGCAACCTGAATCTGTCATAAAAGATCCAGGGTCTTCATCTTCACCACTCTATAGTACGAATCTATCCATGTGATTACAGGTGCTGAAGTCGAACATGGTAGAAACCACCTGATTACCAGTCATTAGTGTATACCATTAAAAAGTGCGAAGGAAATCACCATTAATGTCAATGATTCCCAAGGTACTCTAGTACAATCCAACGAATGTGAATTAATGAATTGAGGTCGAACACTCGGAGAAACCTTCCGATTAGGGGTCAATAATGAAAACCCACTGTCGAAAGCGAGGAAACCTGCCATTGAGGCATGCAAGTTCCAAGGTACCAATTAGTTTCTAAATCTAATTCCTGGATAATGAGTTGAAGTCGACATGAAAAGACTCATCACAGGAGGGCCTTAATGTATCCCACATCAATGACACGAAACGGGTAACAAGATTTGAAGTAGATCGGAGTAACAAATGATTCAGGACTGACTCAGGGATGGATGACGCAATAGAAGGCTTAAAGAATACAAACATGGCCGACGCAATATAAGGCTTTATGGTTTAGACTTCTTTTGAACATATTGACGACACAAAAAATGTCTTGGAAACACTGACTCAACAACAGGGATCACAGACCAATTTGTAATTTTATAAAGGAGTATGATCAGGAGACAAGCAGATTTTCCAACCTAGACACAAAGCGGGTGAAAGGATGTCATGTTCAAAGGTGACTCTTCCATAGAATACAGGTTTAAACACATTTCTTTCCCAATTTCCCCCCACCATTTCTGGCAAGTACCTCTTTATTTTTACACAAGCTTGAGGAGAATAACATATGGTTAAAATGTAAGCTCATCCTTCGGATGATTCCCTCAGAGTATGTTTAATGAACCCTAGGAAGGAGTGGTTCAGTCCCATATGGGCCTTTCGATGTTTGTTTTACGAGTCCAAATAAAGAAAACTCACGGGTTTTTCATGTTTAGAGAGTCTAAAAAATACTTAAAGAAGACTCTGGTCCCATATGGGCCTTTCAATGTTTGTTTAACGAGTCCAAAGAAAGAAAACTCAGGGTTTTTTCATGTTTATAGAGTCTGAAAAACACTTAAAGAGAACTCTCTTTGTTCCTTTCTCGTAAATTAGTTTGATGAGACCGAAAAAGAGATAAACTATCACTCAACACACGTTTTCTTCAAATACTTTAATGAGCGTGAAAAGAACAAGGTCACTCGACAATATTTTCATGTTTAGAGAGTCTGAAAAGATATTAAAGGGAACTCCATGGGGTTCCTTTTTTGTATAAACTTTACAAGTCCAAAAAAGTGATAAAAGTATAATCGGTTACATTCTCACGTATTTATGAGCATGAGAAAGAACAAAGACTAAGCTCGGTAACTTATTCTCATGTATTTACGAGCATGAGAAAGAACAAAGACTAAGCTTGGGATTGTTTTCATTTTTACGCAAGCTTTAAAACAAAACAAAACTATGCTCGGTCCTGGTTTCATTTTTACACAAGCTTGAACCAGAGGAAACTATGCTTGAGGTAGTTGGTTTCATTTTTACACAATCTTGAACCATAGAAAACTATGCTTGGACTTCCTAATGCATAACACATGGATGGTTGGTACTTAGCCCCCAAATTAAGAAACTAGCGTCTCAACTTCATCATGAAGTCCAAAGGCTAGAATTATTGCCCTCAAGCTTTGTTTCGTTCATCTGCAAAAGCAAATGAAATGAAGCTTCAAATACTAGATGAAGGACTTGACTCAAATAGAGAGGGGGAACAAATCTATTTCATTTTTTAACGAGCTTGACACAGAAACATGAACTATGATCGTAACCTCTGTTTCATTTTTTAATGAGGTTGCCACAGAGACATAAAAACTATCCTTGTAACCTTTGTTTCATTTTTTAATGAGGTTGCCACAGAGACATAAAAACTATCCTCGTAACTGGTTTCATGATCATGGCTTCCAAGAGGAAAATGCTTTGGAAAGACACCATGTCAAGGGACAAAACTCAGTCATGGCTTTCGAAAGATCTTCATTTGACGGAAGAAACACACTCTAGAAGGAACACATGTCGAGGGTTGCGAGAGGGATAAGGAGGTCAGGCTTCAATAGCCCTACTGAAGAGGTCACCATGTCAACTACCAGATCCAAGTCATTGCCATCGGCAGTGGAAGGCATGGGAGATAATGCCACATAATTTACCTGTGGCAGGGGTGATACAATTTACCACGAAGGGAGGTAATACAATCAGGACTGATGAATGAAAGTTGATCAATAGTCACAATTCTTCCATTGTGAGGGAAAGATATCACACAAAAATGAGTGGACAAAATAGCTTTCATGGCATAGACATAATCCCGCCCAAGGAGTAAAGCGAAATCCAAGGGGTATTGGACTACCATGACATCAATAAAGACAGTTTTCCCTCCCAAAGTTACAAAAAACTGAGGAAGGGTCCCTAAAGGTTGACTGGTTCTTCTGTTAAAAGATAATAGATTCTGCGTAACTGGCGCAAGATGAGGACAACCCAAAGCTTTCCAAGCAAGAGAGGACAAAATACTAACAGACACACCTTCAACTATCAACGTCTGAGGAACGTCCCGAACACAAACCTGTACTGTAATATGGAAAGGAATGTGAGAGGGAAGATGAGGTCCAGTTAGCACACCCCAATCAAAATGGATGGCCTCATTACTTGGAGAAGGGTCCATGGGAGAAGGAGGAATACCCCCTCGCATGGTAGATTCTGTATCAACGAGAAAAATGTGGGTAGTATCGGGTTTAATATCGAGTGGGAGAGTAGGATCGACTGATAATGACATCAAATTGACCACTTGGGTTTCATTCTCCAAGGGGATAATGGGGTCAATGGGTGGAAAGGGGTCGACTGATTTTGTTTCTCTCTCTAACGGGAGAGTGGGATCGACCGAGGAGGAAATTGGATCGACCACTTGGTTTGCACTCTCTAGTGGGAGAGTGGGATTGATCGAGGATGGGATCAGATCAACCACTTGGTCAACTGGTTCAACTAAGGACGTGACCAGATTGAATACTTGTTCAACTGGACTGACTGACGGGGGAACCAGATTGATCATTCCATCAACTACAGTTGGGTTGATAGAAAGCTTGCGATAAGCAAATGGAATTTGAGGCTGTGAAACAGTCATGTCTTCCAGTAATTTCGAGGCTCCATCCATACAAGGGAAAAGGTGAGTTTGATGACTCTCTCCGCATAACCTACAAGGAAACTTGACTCTACTTTTCTTCTTCCCAAGGGTATTTTGACTAGTTGATGGGAGGTCATCATCATGTTGTTCAGAGGCTAACGACATGGGTTGGCAAGGGTGTGTAGACCATTCTTCTATAACCTTGGATAGACCAGGGCAATCCTTAAAAAGATGGCTACCCTTACAAAGCCTGCAAGGGTACCTGGGTTTACGGGTTGTCTGGGTGATCTTAACATCATCAACACTCCCAGTACGATCAATAGTAACTGGTTTCTTTCCAACATGTCTATCAATGGTTGGAGTTTTAGATCCTTGTTTACTTTTCTTCTTCTTCTTCTTATTCACTGAGTTACTAGCTTCAGATCTTTCACTCGATGAAGAAGATAAAATGGAAGAAGACCTTGCAAGTGGAGAAGGTGAAGAAGATCTTACTGGTGAAGAAGGTGAAGGATCAACATGAGGTTGATGCTCTTGGGTGGAAGTGCTTACAAAATAATCATTCACTGCATTCGATATTACTTGAGTGGAAAACAACCACATCGACAATCCAATCATGAGGCCTGGAAGGCTCAAAGTAGCAATGTGAGGAGTACCAATGTTTCCATAAGAAGGAAAAACAAAAGGTTCCCCCGGGGCAGGGGTTCCTTCATTGGCCATTTCGGGAACTAATTCAATTAAAAACAAAAATCCAACCTAGAGTCCACTAGGGAAAACAAACAACACACACTAAAAATCTAGTAAGAAAGCAAGCAAACAAAACCTTCTTGCATTGAGCACATTAGTTGCTGATAAAATCCAACGTCACGAGAACAAAGTAAGAAGGTGTTGAGATAGAGAAGGTGGAAAAGTTACGTTGACGACCTGCTTAACAGACTTACACCCTAGTGCAATCTCCCACACATAATCGTGGGTATACCCTCCAAGGAGCTCGAGTGAGTTTGGCCAACATTGATTCCAGGTACCGTGAAGACTTGTCCTTGCATAGTCACCTTGTGTAAAGAGCCTAAAGAGAAAGGCCACTAAGGTTACCAATTACTACAGTGATGCCCAAGGAAATAATCGACAGTTTGATCCACGTTCAAGGGCAGGGTATCTAGCTCGAAATAAACTTGAAAGGCTTCCACTCATCCTTGTGGGTATACCGTCAAGCGATCCCCATAATACACAGAATCTCTACACCAAGACCAACAAAGCAAGGTGAGTGACTCTGCCAGTCTTAATGCGACCTCGTGATTGACCCTTGTGTTAGAAGGGCTTCCCATGACAAAATGTAGCAAGTGGATATAACTCTCCCTATCACAAGATACTATGTTTGTTTGTAGCTTTGGAAAGTTATCTTTCACACCTATTCCAAATCCCTACGACTAATCTAATGTAGGTTTTCTACCAGAAAATATAAAAATGTCTAATCAATTTTTATAAGCGTTTTATTTTAAGGCTGTTGTTACTCAAAAGGAAGATGGCATGGACAATATGGTGTTTTGACTGACTCGAAAGTTATGCAAAGATATGAAGATGAAAAATTTTCATTTTGATGAAAGCTATGCTACGAGAAGGAGAAGAAATTTATCATTCCCATATGCACAATGTCCCAAAATTTTAAAACTCATAAATATCAATATCTTCAAGAAATGATACAAATAAACTGTACACCAATACACGATTCATGGCCCCCCAATATCTTCAAAAAATTTCAGAATTTAAGACCAAAAAATGCCAAGAATCATGCAATTTCTCTACTTCAAATGCAAGGATGCCCCCAATCTAATATAAAGCAATAAATTACAATTTTTTGTTTCAAAGAAACACTAAAACCAATAGCAAATCACCTCAAAACAAAAACAACCCAAACTAAGTTTCTCTTTTAACACGATTCATTCAGAAAAAGAAAAAGAAGTATTCTTTCACTAAACAATTCTAAAGAAAAGACAATGCTTTGTAACTGAAAGATCCTCAAAGCCAGAGACTAAATCTTTCAAAAGAAAACAAAGCAAAGAGAGATAAAAGTAGTTTCAAAGATGTCAAGCAGACTGTAAATAGATCATAATCAAACCCAATAATTCACCCCAAAACAAAATCCAAGGTCTCGGTAAGGAAAAAACCATCAAAAATCAAAATTTCCACAATTTCTGCAGGTTGTAGACGAACACAACGCGGAAATCACTGATTTCCGCAGGCCATATACAGGTAGGGTGCGGAGTTTCTGCATTGGTCTAAACAGGTAGGGTGTAGAAATCCCTAGTTGCTGCACGGTCCCTCAAAGCAGGGCGCAGAAATCAAACAAAAATGGAAAAAATTAAAAATTAAGAAGGTTTTCCAGTTAATTTAAACAGTCAAAGAGTCAATATAGATCTCCCAGTGACTCAAAAACAGAAACCAAGCAATCAAAGCAAGAAAGCAAGACAAACTAGGAAAAAAATTTGTTCCCTGGTGGAGTCGCCAATTTTGTTGTAGGAAAAATCGGTAAATGCGGTCATAAACTAATCTCGCTAGATCCACCTAGATCTAGAAAAAAACATGACAGGACATGGCGCTTTTCCTAGGCTCTAATCATCAGATTTACTACTAAACAAAAGACAAGATACATACCTTTAAATGTCGCTTCCTTATGTCTTTGTTGTTCCTGTTTCGCTCCGGTGCTCTTGTGATACTGATCCTGCAGTGAGACACAAACCAACCAAAGTGAAAGCAACAAAAGTATATTCAATGACAACCTATGCATATGATCAAGGAATTATGCAATAAAATGCTAATGATTTTATGGGAAAGAAACATGCCACCGTTTATATAATGTGGAAGAAAGATACAACTAGATGCCTTGATGTCGTCAGGTTCTTTCCAACAGTTCCTTGCTTCCCACACACTTCTTGCTCCAATAGATTATGAGACCATGTATCTGATAGCTACTCACAATTTAGCTTGACAAAGCAAAGCTCAAAGCCAACATAAATTTCCCAAGCTCAATCCAACTAAATTTCTTCATGAGAGCTCCACTCCTTTTATAAGATGAAGAGGATAAGGTGAGGAGGTTAAGATGATCCCACTAAATCATGAAAGCGAGTAAGATCCAAACCATTCGGAGGCCACCTCACCATAGAAGCTTCTCCTTCTAGAAGCATCGATAAAATGCTCATTTTTCCCATGTACGAAGGCCGCCACACCCTAGCTATAATGCAACCTATGGAAACTCCGCAACCCATCTATAATGCAACCTGCGAAAATTAGGCATTTCTGCACCCTATGTATAGAGAAAATTGTAGAAATCCTCCTTAATAGGGTTTTTACAAAGGAAAATCCAATTTCTTCTCTTAGGTAAAGTTCTTCTCCCTTCTTTCTTTAGGAATTTAGACCACTGACCTCTCTGAAGGCAACATATAGGTTTACATCATTAACGGTCATAGGGATGATGAAAATAATGTGTAACAATGGGCTCACTAGCAAGAAGCCATATATCAAATGATAAACAACATGAATGAGAGAACAGATGCCCCTATCTCTCTTTTATCCTCCATGCTCACCTTGTCTCTCCAAATTGACTTTTACTTTATTTAATTATTTATTAATGAATTAAATCACTTTAATTAATTAATTAACCAGTTTACCTCTGAAAAGCAATTTATCTCTCCTTGTGGCTTCCCTAGCCATTGAAAGTCACTTCTCATCATCCTATCCTGTAGTGTTGTTCCTCCCGATTCCAATGAGCTACTATACTAGTAGGTTCCTTCAAGTATTGAGCCCAATATGACCTCTTTAGTGAATTTAATTAACCTATAGCCCAAAATAACTCAAAATCATGAAAATCATCGGAATGCAACGGAACCAAAGCCAAGATGTGCGGAATGGATCATAATGATGAAATAAGATGAGCGATGCAAGCTAGACCCCAAAATACCCCTCAATAGCCCATGTACTCGCTATAACCTCCATCTGGCTACTCTGGTCATCATAACACTCTGTAACATAATGATGTCCCAAAGTGTGGACATTATAGAATGCCATACATGATGGGATAAAGAACATTGTACCCTGGAGAATAATGGGTGTAAACATATGTTGTTTTCCATAAAATATAAAGGAGTCAAAGAGGAACCTAGTCCAAGTATACATCTTATGAGTGGGAAGGAGCTCTTGAAAGAATTAAAAAAGGAACAAGAAATGTAGTTTGTTGTTGTAGGTAAGCCAAGAGTCATTCTTACAAGCACGTCTATGAGTGATTTTCCTGCAGAAGTCTAGGAGTTATTGGATGAGTTTGATGATATTTTGGTGGATGATTTACCTCACTCTTTACCGCCCATCATGAGTACTAGTCACCATATAGACCTTATTCCAGGAGCAAGTTTTCCAAATAAACAAACATACAGATTGACCCCTCAAGAGAATGAAGAGGTCAAGAATCAAGTCCAAGAGTTGTTGGATAAAGGTTTGGTCAGGGAAAGTTTGAGCTCGTGTGCCATACCAATCGTGTTGAGTCCAAAGAAGGATGGAGGTTGGAGAATTTGCACAGATTCTAGAGCCATCAACAAAATAACCATCAGGCATAGATTTCCTTTACCCAGAATGGATGATTTAATGGATTGCTTGTTTGGAGCTAGTTATTTTTCCAAGATAGACTTGAAGAGTGGTTATTATCAGATAAGGATGAGAGGAGATGAATGGAAGACAACATTCAAAACAAATGAAGGATTGTATGAGTGGATTGTTATGCCGTTTGGCTTAACAAATTCCCCAAGCACATTTATGAGGTTGATGAATGAAGTACGCAAATATTTTATTGGTATGTTTGTGATTGTTTATTTAAATGACATCCTAATCTTTAGTAAGACTGAAGAGGAGCACTTGAGACATCTGAAGATGGTGTTGAGGAGGTTGCAACATGAGAAGTTGTTAGTGAATTTGAAGAAATGTTCTTTCATGAGAAAATAACTTGTATATTTGGGATTTGTAATCTCTTCAAATGAATTGAAGATGGATCTAGAGAAGGCAAGGGAAATCAAAGATCTTACTTCTCCAAGGAGTGTGTTTGAAGTAAGAAGTTTTCATGGATTGGCAAGTTTTTATAGAAAATTCATCAGGAATTTCAGTAGTATTTGCGCACCTATACTGGATACCATAAAGAAAGAGCATAAATATTTTAATTGGATAGAAGAAGCTGGAAAAGGATTTAGGGTGTTAAAAGAAAAGATAACAGAACAACCTATTCTAGTTCTGTTAGATTTTAAGAAGAAATTTCAGGTTAAATGTGATGTGAGTGGAGTATCCATTGGCACAGTTTTGAGTCAAGACAATAAGCCTGTTGCTTATTTTAGTGAGAAAGTGAATGATGTTAAAAGAAATCATTCCACATATGATAAGGAATTTTATGCTGTGATACAAGCTGTGAAAAAATGGAGACATTATCTTATTCCAAAAGAGTTTTTTTATATACCGACAATCAGGATTTTTAGTTTATAACCCGACAAGAGAAATTGAACCAAAGACATGCCACATGGGTAGAATTCATGCAGAATTATAATTTTTTTATCAAGCATATTAGTGGAAGCGCTAACAAAGTTGCATATGCTTTGAGCAGGAGATGTTTGATCTTGCAGGAATTCCAAGTGGAGACATTGGGGTTTTAGCACCTCAAGAAGATGTATCAGGAAGATCCAGACTTCAAAGAAGATTATGAAGCATTTGAGAACCCTTTGCTAAGGGACAAAAATCAGTGGATGGAGTTTCTAATCTGAGGTGGACTGTTGTTCAAAGGAAGCCAATTGTGTACCCCGAATTGCTCAATGAGCGATAACTTGTTGAAGGAGACACATAGTGGTGGTTTGGATGGACACTTTGACCATGATAAAACATATGCATAGTTGAATTCTTCATATTATTGTCCAGGAATGAGGTCTGATGCGAAGAAATTTGTAGACAGATGTATAATTTTCCAATATGCTAAAGGAAAGCAATAGAACACAATATTGTATCAACCATTTTCTATTCCAAACAGGCTGTGGGATGCTATAAGTATGGATTTTGTTCTGGGATTGCCAAGAACCCAAAGGAGAAATAATTTAATCTTCATAGTGGTTACAATTTTTTCGAAGATGACATATTTCATACTGTGTCACAAAACCAACGATGCTACTCACATAGCGAACTTATTTTTCAAGGAAATTGTGAGATTGCATGGATTGCCAAGGAGCATAGTTTCAGACAGAGACACCAAATTTGTGGGAAACTTTTGGAGAATTTTGCGGAAGAAGCT
>JASDQU010013057.1:245005-257506 GCA_032191745.1 Picea mariana | reverse complement strand
CCTTCCAACAGTTCCTTGCTTCCCACACACTTCTTGCTCCAATGGATTTTGAGACTGTGTGTCTGATAGCTACTCACAATCTATCTTGACAAAGCAAAGCTCAAAGCCAACATAAATTTCCCAAGCTCAATCCAACTAAGTTTCTCCATGAGAGATCCTCTCCTTTTATAAGATGAAGAGGATAAGGTGAGGAGGTTAGGATGATCCCACTAAATCATGAAAGCGAGTAAGATCCAAACCATTCGGAGGCCACCTCACCATATAAGCTTCTCCTTCTAGAAGCATCGAGAAAATTCTCATTTTTCTCACGTACGGATGCCGCCACACCCTAGCTGTAATGCAGCCTGCGGAAACTCCACAACCCATCTATAGTGAAACCTGCGGAAATCAGGAATTTCCACACCCTATGTATAGAGTAACTTGTGGAAATCCTCCTTAATAGGGTTTTTACAAAGGAAAATCCAATTTCTTCTCTCAGGTAAAGTTCTTCTCCCTTCTTTCTTTAGGAATTCAGACCATTGAACCCTCTGAAGGAAACAAATAGGTTTACATCATTAACGGTCATAGGGATGAAAAAAATAATGTGTAACAGAGAGCCCCCCAAAGTATGAAGTTAGAACAGAGTGATAGCTGATATACTTTGTCGAGTGTGTGTAGGGAACAAGGAATAGTCGGTCGGAAACTTGCCAACAAACAAGGAAATACAGTACAATAATATATCATTACTGAGGTAGGCATTCCCATACTCAGAATACAAATGACTCAAATCATAAATGCCGACATGCGAAGATCCATGTCAAGTAAGACAAGTCATGGCCACCAAACATACACTGTGGATCCATGCCATTATGACTCAAATCTGAACATAGCCACAAAAAATATCCTGTGGATCTATGTTTTAAAGACTCAAATTTGAACATAGCCATGAGACATACAATGTGGATCTATGCAACAATACAAACTAAATATTCTCCAACACAACCTGAATCTGTCATAAAAGATCCAGGGTCTTCATCTCCACCACTCTATAGTACGAATCTATCCATGTGATTATAGGTGCTGAAGTCGAACATGGTAGAAACCACCTGATTACCGGTCATTAGTGTATACCATTAACAAGTGCGAAGGAAATCACCATTAATGTCAATGATTCCCAAGGTACTCTAGTACAATCCAACGAATGTGAATTAATGAGTTGAGTTTGAACACTCGGAGAAACCTTCCGATCAGGGGTCAATAATGAAAACCCAATGTCGAAAGTGAGGAAACCTTCCATTGAGGCATGCAAGTTCCAAGGTACCAATTAGTTTCTAAATCTAATTCCTAGATAATGAGTTGAAGTCGACATGAAAAGACTCATCACAGGAGGGCCTTAATGTATCCCACATCAATGACACGAAACATGTAACAATATTTGAAGTAGATCAGAGTAACAAATGATTCAGGACTGACTCAGGGATGGATGACGCAATAGAAGGCTTAAAGAGTACAAACATGGCCGACGCAATATAAGGCTTTATGGTTTAGAATTATTTTGAACATATTGAGGACACAAAAAATGTCTTGGAAACAATGACTCAACAATAGGGATCACAGACCAATTTGAATTTTATAAAGGAGTATGATCAGGAGACAAGCGGATTTTCCAACCTAAACACAAAGCGGGTGAAAGGATGTCATGTTCAAAGGTGACTCTTCCATAGAATACATGTTTAAACACATTTCTTTCCCAATTTCCCCCCACCATTTCTGGCGAGTACCTCTTTATTTTTACACAAGATTGAGGAGGATAACATATGGTAAAAATGTAAGCTCATCCTTCGGATGATTCCCTCGGAGTATGTTTAATGAACCCTAGGAAGGAGTGGTTCAGTCCCATATGGGCCTTTTGATGTTTGTTTTATGAGTCCAAAGAAAGAAAACTCACAGGTTTTTCATGTTTAGAGAGTCTGAAAAATACTTAAAGAAGACTCTAGTCCCATATGGGCCTTTCAATGTTTGTTTAACGAGTCCAAAGAAAGAAAACTCAGGGGTTTTTCATGTTTATAGAGTCTGAAAAACACTTAAAGAGAACTCTCTTAGTTCCTTTTTCGTAAGTTAGTCTGATGAGACCGAAAAAGAGATAAATATCACTCAACACACGTTTTCTTCAAATACTTTAACGAGCATGAAAAGAACAAGGTCACTCGACAATATTTTCATGTTTAGAGAGTCTGAAAAGAGATTAAAGGGAACTCCATGGGGTTCCTTTTTTTATAAACTTTAGGAGTCCAAAAAAGTGATAAAAGTATAATTGGTTACATTCTCACGTATTTACGAGCATGAGAAAGAACAAAGACTAAGCTCGGTAACTTATTCTCATGTATTTACGAGCATGAGAAAGAACAAAGACTAAGCTTGGGATTGTTTTCATTTTTACGCAAGCTTTAAAACAAAACAAAACTATGCTCAGTCCTGGTTTCATTTTTACACAAGCTTGAACCAGAGGAAACTATGCTTGAGGTAGTTGGTTTCATTTTTACACAATCTTGAACCATAGAAAACTATGCTTGGACTTCCCAATGCATAACACATGGATGGTTGGTACTTAGCCCCCAAATTAAGAAACTAGCGTCTCAACTTCATCATGAAGTCCAAAGGCTAGAATTATTACCCTCAAGCTTTGTTTCGTTCAACTGCAAAAGAAAATGAAATGAAGCTTCAAATACTAGATGAAGGACTTGACTCAAACAGAGAGGGGGAACAAATCTATTTCATTTTTTAACGAGCTTGACACAGAAACATGAACTATGCTCGTAACCTCTGTTTCATTTTTTAACGAGGTTGCCACAGAGACATAAAAACTATCCTTGAAACCTTTGTTTCATTTTTTAATGAGGTTGCCATAGAGACATAAAAACTATATTTGTAACTGGTTTCATGATCATGGCTTCCAAGAGGAAAATGCTTTGGAAAGACACCATGTCAAGGGACAAAACTCGGTCATGGCTTCTAAGAGATCTTCATTTGACGGAAGAAACACACTCTACAAGGAACACATGTTGAGGGTTGCAAGAGGGGTAAGGAGGTCAGGCTCCAATAGCCCTACCGAAGAGGTCACCATGTCAACTACCGGATCCAAGTCATTGCCATCGGCAGTGGAAGGCATGGGAGATAATGCCACATAATTTACCTGTGGGAGGGGTGATACCGTCTGCATATAAGAACCACTAAGGGAGGTAATACAATCAAGACTGATGAATGAAAGTTGATCAATAGTCACAATTCTTCCATTGTGAGGGAAATATATCACACAAAAACGAGTGGACAAAATAGCTTTCATGGCATAGACATAATCCCGCCCAAGGAGTAAAGCAAAATCCAAGGGGTCTTGGACTACCATGACATCAATAAAGACAATTTTACCTCCCAAAGTTACAACAAACTGAGGAAGGGTCCCTAAAGGTTGACTGGTTCTTCTGTTAAAAGCTAACAGATTCTGCGTAACTGGCGCAAGCTGAGGACAACCTAAAGCTTTCCAAGCAAGAGAGGACAAAATACTAACAGACACACCTTCATCTATCAACGTCTGAGGAACGTCCCGGACACAAACCTGTACTGTAATATGGAAAGGAATGTGAGAGGGAAGACGAGGTCCGGTTAGCACACCCCAATCAAAATGGATGGCCTCATTACTTGGAGAAGGGTCCCTGGGAGAAGGAGGAATACCCCCCCGCATGGTAGATTCTGTATCAACGAGAAAAATGTGGGTAGTATCGGGTTTAATCTTGAGTGGGAGAGTAGGATCCACTGATAATGACATCAAATTGACCACTTGGGTTTCATTCTCCAAGGGGATAATGGGGTCAACGGGTGGAAAGGGGTCGATTGATTTTGTTTCTCTCTCTAACAGGAGAGTGGGATCGACCGAGGAGGAAATTGGATCGATCACTTGGTTTGCACTCTCTGGTGGGAGAGTGGGATTGATCAAGGATGGAATCAGATCAACCACTTGGTCAACTAGTTCAACTAAGGACGTGACCAGATTGAATACTTGATCAACTGGACTGACTGACGGGGGAACCAGATTGATCATTCCATCAACTACAGTTGGGTTGACAGAAATCTTGCGATAAGCAAATGGAATTTGAGGCTGTGAAACAGTCATGTCTTCCAGTAATTTCGAGGCTCTTTCCATACAAGGGAAAAGGTGAGTTTAATGACTCTCTCCGCATAACCTACAAGGAAACTTGACTCTACTTTTCTTCTTCCCAAGGGTATTTTGACTAGTTGATGGGAGGTCATCATCATGTTGTTCAGAGGATAACGACATGGGTTGGCAAGGGTGTGTAGACCATTCTTCTATAACCTTGGATAGACCAGGGTAATCCTTAAGAAGATGGCTACCCTTACAAATCCTGCAAGGGTACCTGGGTTTACGGGTTGTCTGGGTGATCTTGACATCATCAACACTCCCAGTACGATCAATAGTAACTGGTTTCTTTCCAACATGTCTATCAATGGTTGGAGTTTTATATCCTTGTTTACTTTTATTCTTCTTCTTCTTCCTTTTCTTCTTCTTCTTATTCACTGAGTTACTAGCTTCAGAGCTTTCACTCGATGAAGAAGATAAAATGGAAGAAGACCTTGCAAGTGGAGAAGGTGAATAAGATCTTACTGGTGAAGAAGGTGAAGGATCAACATGAGGTTGATGCTCTTGGGGGGAAGTGCTTACAAAATAATCATTCACTACATTCGATATTACCTGAGTGGAAAACAACCACACCGACAATCCAATCGTGAGGCATGGAAGGCTCAAAGTAGCAATGTGAGGAGGACCAATGTTTCCATAAGAAGGAAAAACAAAAGGTTCCCCTGGGGCAGGGGTTCCTTCATTGGTCATTTCGGGAACTAATGCAATTAAAAACAAAAATCAAACCTAGAGTCCACTAGGGAAAACAAACAACACACACTAAAAATCTAGTAAGAAAGCAAGCAAACAAAACCTTCTTGCATTGAGCACATTAGTTGCTGATAAAATCAAACATCACGGAAACAAAGAAAGAAGGTGTTGAGATAGAGAAGGTGGAAAAGTTACGTTGATGACCTGCTTAACAGACTTACACCCTAGTGCAATCTCCCACACATAATCGTGGGTATACCCTCCAAGGAGCTCGAGTGAGTTTGGCCAACATCGATTCCAGGTACCGTGAAGACTTGCCCCTCTATAGTCACCTTGTGTAAAGAGCCTAAAGAGAAAGGCCACTAAGGTTACCAATTACTACAGTGATGCCCAAGGAAATAGTCGACAGTCCGATCCACGTTCAAGGGTAGGGTATCTAGCTCGAAATCAACTTGAAAGGCTTCCACTCATCCTTGTGGGTATACCGTCAAGCAATCGCCATAATACACAGAATCTCTACACCAAGACCAACAAAGCAAGGTGAGTGACTCTGCCAGTCTTAATGCGACCTCGTGATTGACCCTTGTGTTAGAAGGGCTTCCCATGACAAAATGTAGCAAGTGGATTTAACTCTCCCTATCACAAGATACTATGTTTGTTTGTAGCTTTGGAAAGTTATCTTTCACACCTATTCCAAATCCCTACGACTAATCTAATGTAGGTTTTCTACCAGAAAATATAAAAATGTCTAATCAATTTTTATAAGCGTTTTATTTTAAGGCTGTTATTACTCAAAAGGAATATGGCATGGACAATATGGTGTTTTGACCGACTCGAAAGTTATGCAAAGATATGAAGATGCAAACTTTTCATTTCGATGAAAGCTATGCTACGAGAAGGAGAAATTTTTTATCATTCTCATATGCACAATGTCCCAAAATTTTAAAAATCATAATTATCAATATCTTCAAGAAATGATACAAAGAGACTGTACACCAATACACGATTCATGGCCCCCCAATATCTTCAAAAAATTTCAGAATTTAAGACCAAAAAATGCCAAGAATCATGCAATTTCGCTACTTCAAATGCAAGGATGCCCCCAATCTAATATAAAGCAATAAATTACAATTTTTTGTTTCAAAGAGACACTAAAACCAATAGCAAATCACCTCAAAACAAAAACAACCCAAACTAAGTTTCTCTTTTAACACGATTCATTCAGAAAAAGAAAAAGAAGTATTCTTTCACTAAACAATTCTAAAGAAAAGACAATGCTTTGTAACTGAAAGACACTCAAAGCTAGAGACTAAATATTTCAAAAGAAAACAAAGCAAAGATGGATAAAAGTAGTTTCAAAGCTGTCAAGCAGACTGTAAATAGATCATAATCAAACCCAATAATTCACCCCAAAACAAAATCCAAGGTCTTGGTAAGGAAAAAACCATCAAAAATCAAAATTTCCACAATTTCTGCAGGTTGTAGATGAACACAACACGGAAATCACTGATTTCTACAGGCCATATACAGGTAGGGTGCGGAGTTTCTGCACTGGTCTAAACAGGTAGGGTGCAGAAATCCCTAGTCGCTGCACGGTCCCTCAAAGCAGGGCGTAGAAATCAAACAAAAATGGAAAAAATTAAAAATTAAGAAGGTTTTCCAGTTAATTTAAACAGTCAAAGAGTCAATATGGATCTCCCAGTGACTCAAAAACTGAAACCCAACAATCAAAGCAAGAAAGCAAGACAAACTAGAAAAAAAATTTGTTCCCTAGTGGAGTCGCCAATTTTGTTGTAGGAAAAATCGGTAAATGCGGACATAAACTAATCTCCCTAGATCCACCTAGATCTAGAAAAAAACACGACATGACATGGCACTTTCCCTAGGCTCTAATCATCAGATTTACTACTAAACAAAAGACGAGATACATACCTTTAAATGTCGCTTCCTTATGTCTTTGTTGTTCCTGTTTCGCTCCGGTGCTCTTGTGATACTGATCCTGCAGTGAGACACAAACCAACCAAAGTGAAAGCAACAAAAGTATATTCAATGACAACCTATGCATATGATCAAAGAATTATGCAATAAAATGCTAATGATTTTATGGGAAAGAAACATGCCACTGTTTATATAATGTGGAAGAAAGATACAACCAGATGCCTTGATGTCGTCAGGTTCTTTCCAACAGTTCCTTGCTTCCCACACACTTCTTGCTCCAATGGATTATGAGACTGTGTATCTGATAGCTACTCACAATTTAGCTTGACAAAGCAAAGCTCAAAGCCAACATAAATTTCCCAAGCTCAATCCAACTAAATTTCTTCATGAGAGCTCCACTCCTTTTATAAGATGAAGAGGATAAGGTGAGGAGGTTAAGATGATCCCACTAAATCATGAAAGTGAGTAAGATCCAAACCATTTGGAGGCCACCTCACCATAGAAGATTCTCCTTCTAGAAGCATCGATAAAATGCTCATTTTTCCCATGTACGAAGGCCGCCACACCCTAGCTATAATGCAACCTATGGAAACTCCGCATCCCATCTACAGTGCAACCTGTGGAAATCAGGCATTTCCGCACCCTATGTATAGAGAAAATTGTAGAAATCCTCCTTAATAGGGTTTTTACAAAGGAAAATCCAATTTCTTCTCTCAGGTAAAGTTCTTCTCCCTTCTTTCTTTAGGAATTTAGACCACTGACCCCTCTGAAGGCAACATATAGGTTTACATCATTAACGGTCATAGGGATGACGAAAATAATGTGTAACAATGGGCTCACTAGCAAGAAGCCATATATCAAATGATAAACAACATGAATGGGAAAATAGATGCCCCTATCTCTCTTTTATCCTCGATGCTCACCTTGTCTCTCCAAATTGAATTTTACTTTATTTAATTATTTATTAATTAATTAAATCACTTTAATTAATTAATTAACCAGTTTACCTCTGAAAAGCAATTTATCTCTCCTTGTGGCTTCCCTAGCCATTGAAAGTCACTTCTCATCATCCTATCCTGTAGTGTTGTTCCTCCCGATTCCAATGAGCTATTACACTAATAGGTTCCTTCAATTATTGAGCCCAATATGACCTCTTTAGTGAATTTAATTAACCTATAGCCCAAAATAACTCAAAATCATGAAAATCATCGGAATGCAACGGAACCAAAGCCAAGATGTGCGGAATGGATCATAATGATGAAATAAGATGAGCGATGCAAGATGGACCCCAAAATACCCCTCAATAGCCCATGTACTCGCTATAACCTCCATCTGGCTACTCTGGTCATCATAACACTCTGTAACATAATGATGTCCCAAAGTGTGGACATTACAGAATGCCATACATGATGGGAGAAAGAACATTGTACCCTGGAGAATAATGGGTGTAAACATATGTTGTTTTCCATAAAAGATAAAGGAGTCAAAGAGGAACCTAGTCCAAGTATACATCTTATGAGTGGGAAGGAGCTCTTGAAAGAATTAAAAAAGGAAAAAGAAATGTAGTTTGTTGTTGTAGGTAAGCCAAGAGTCATTCTTACAAGCACGTCTATCAGTGATTTTCCTGCAGAAGTCTAGGAGTTATTGGATGAGTTTGATGATATTTTGGTGGATGATTTACCTCACTCTTTACCGCCCATCAAGAGTACTAGTCACCATATAGACCTTATTCCAGGAGCAAGTTTTCCAAATAAATAAACATACAGATTGACCCCTCAAGAGAATGAAGAGGTCAAGAATCAAGTCCAAGAGTTGTTGGATAAAGTTTTGGTCAGGGAAAGTTTGAGCTCGTGTGCCATACCAATCGTGTTGAGTCCAAAGAAGGATGGAGGTTGGAGAATTTGCACAGATTCTAGAGCCATCAACAAAATAACCATCAGGTATAGATTTCCTTTACCCAGAATGGATGATTTAATGGATTGATTGATTCGAGCTAGTTATTTTTCCAAGATAGACTTGAAGAGTGGTTATTATCAGATAAGGATGAGAGGAGATGAATGGAAGACAACATTCAAAACAAATGAAGGATTGTATGAGTGGCTTGTTATGCCATTTGGCTTAACAAATTCCCCAAGCACGTTTATGAGGTTGATGAATGAAATACGCAAATATTTTATTGGTATGTTTGTGATTGTTTATTTAAATGACATCCTAATCTTTAGTAAGACTGAAGAGGAGCACTTGAGACATCTGAAGATGGTGTTGAGGAGGTTGCAACAGGAGAAGTTGCTAGTGAATTTGAAGAAATGTTCTTTCATGAGAACATAACTTGTATATTTGGTATTTGTAATCTCTTCAAATGAATTGAAGATGGATCTAGAGAAGGCGAGGGAAATCAAATATCTTCCTTCTCCAAGGAGTGTGTTTGAAGTAAGAAGTTTTCATGGATTGGCAAGTTTTTATAGGAAATTCATCAAGAATTTCAGTAGTATTTGCGCACCTATACTGGATACCATAAAGAAAGAGCATAAATCTTTTAATTGGACAGAAGAAGTTGGAAAAGGATTTAGGGTGTTAAAAGAAAAGATAATAGAATAACCTATTCTAGTTCTGCTAGATTTTAAGAAGAAATTTCAGGTTAAATGTGATGTGAGTGGAGTATCCATTGGCGCAGTTTTGAGTCAAGACAATAAGCCTGTTGCTTATTTTAGTGAGAAAGTGAATGATGTTAAAAGAAATCATTCCACATATGATAAGGAATTTTATGTTGTGATACAAGCTTTGAAAAAATGGAGACATTATCTTATTCTGAAAGAGTTTTTTTTATATATCGACAATCAGGCTTTTTAGTTTATAACTAGATAAGAGAAATTGAACCAAAGACATGCCACATGGGTAGAATTCATGCAGAATTATAATTTTTTTACTAAGCATATTAGTGGAAGCGCTAACAAAGTTGCATATGCTTTGAGCAGGAGATGTTTGATCTTGTAGGAATTCCAAGTGGAGACATTGGGGTTTTAGCACCTCAAGAAGATGTATCAGGAAGATCCAGACTTCAAAGAAGATTATGAAGCATTTGAGAACCCTTTGCTAAGGGACAAAAATCAGTGGATGGAGTTTCTAATCCGAAGTGGACTGTTGTTCAAAGGAAGCCAATTATGTACCCCAAATTGCTCAATGAGCGATAACTTGTTGAAGGAGACACATAGTGGTGGTTTGGATGGACACTTTGACCATGATAAAACATATGCATAGTTGAATTCTTCATATTATTGTCCAGGCATGAGGTCTGATGCAAAGAAATTTGTAGACAGATGTATAATTTTCCAATATGCTAAAGGAAAGCAATAGAACACAATATTGTATCAACCATTTTCTATTACAAACAGACTGTGGGATGCTATAAGTATGGATTTTGTTCTGGGATTGCCAAGAACCCATAGGAGAAATAATTTAATCTTCATAGTGGTTGCAATTTTTTCGAAGATGACATATTTCATACTGTGTCACAAAACCAACGATGCTACTCACATAGCGAACTTATTTTTCAAGGAAATTGTGAGATTGCATGGATTGCCAAGGAGCATAGTTTCAGAMAGAGACACCAAATTTGTGGGAAACTTTTGGAGAATTTTGCGGAAGAAGCTGGGGACAAGTTTGTATTTCAGTTCAACATATCATCCTCACAGGGATGGAAAGACTGAGGTGTTGAATCAAATTTTAGGAAACCTGTTAAGAAGTTTGGTCACTAAACATAACAACCAACGGGATCAAATTATGCCCCAAGCAGAGTTTGCATATAATGACTCACCAAACAAGAGCACTCGTAAAATTCCATTCCAAATAGTATATGGAATGCATCCAAGAGGAGTTTATGAGCTAAGAGGCTTGGGACAAGATGATTTCTGAAGTGCAGGAGTAGAAGACTTCGTTGCAGAGATGCAAAAGTTGCATGATTAGATCAAAGGACAACTACATAATAGTAGCGAGAAATACAAAAATAGAGTAGACCAAAGAAGAAGAGAGGTAAATTTTGAGATTCAGGTTTTGGCACATATGAGAAAGGAAAGATTTCTGAAAGGGAAATATAACAAGTTGAAGATGAAAAAGATAGGACCTTTTAAGATCCTAAGAAAATTTGTTGTAAATGCTTATGAAATTGAATTGCTAGAAGACATTGGAATATCACCAATATTCAATGTAGTAGACCTGTACCTTTACAAGATGGATGATACAGAAGGGAAAAATGATCAAGTGAAGATTCAGTGGAAGCAACAGATTCCCATAGTAGAGAAGCCACAGATAAATAATATTCTAGATCAGAGGATTGCTAAGAAGACCATGAGAAAAGTTTACTATGAGTATCTGGTTAAGTGGAAAGATCATCCAGCAGAAGATGCCAATTGGATAACTGAAACTAATATCCAGAAGCATGGAAATACAGTGCAGGAGCTCATGGATAGGAGTCCATGAATAT
Source organism: Picea mariana (assembly GCA_032191745.1). Taxonomy (NCBI): domain Eukaryota; kingdom Viridiplantae; phylum Streptophyta; class Pinopsida; order Pinales; family Pinaceae; genus Picea; species Picea mariana. The sequence continues at coordinate 246,206 of JASDQU010013057.1, read as the reverse complement.
TTTTGTCCACAGGAGTATGATGCAGGAGCGTTGTCATCAACATTCAATGAGGCAAGTGGAGGACAACTTAGCATCCAATGCGTGCATATCCATGAGTTAATTGGGTAATGTTATGTTATTTTATTTTTGTGTTTTTATGCCTGTGTGTGCATTTCATGGGTAATTGGATGAATATATAATGTTCTGTGAGTTTCAATTGTTTCTCTTCTGAAATAATGGTGTAAGGACTGCACAGTAGCCACGCAAGGAATGCGAAGGCAGAGTCATTTAAGCCTCAATAGCTTAGGAGAGATAACATTAATTATGCAGAGTTAATGCAAGGAGTGCATGTATACTCAGAAGAGTATAGAAGCTCAAGAATAACTATGCAAGGCATGCACAGGGCCAACTCTTAGTCAGGTTTTGAAACAGTTCCAAAGAAGATGAGCGCAAGGAGTGCATGGGAGGATTTTCTAAAAAATCTCCAAGTTTCAAGTTTCAAGTGGAGCGCAAAGAGTGCACAGAATCCCAAGTCACTTCGAGTGATAAAGCTCAGGAGGGATAGCGAAAAAAAATCCTTTTGGAGGAAGAACCCTTTTATTTTCAAGGTCGAGTGGAAAAAATCCACCTGAGGAGTAGATCTTTCCTAGCCATCAGATTTGGAAAAGTAGTGCGGGTGATAACCCTCGAAGTCCTTCAGACTTCACACATTCAAAGATTTTTGAGTAAGTGTCGTGGAGGAGACGAGTTTCCCAAAGTCTCGGGATCTGAAGTAAATCTGGACCGTCCATTTTTGAGGACACATGTCTACAGATCCAACAGAGTTTGAAAGTCTAGCTATCCGACAGAGTTGGGGTGTAATAGATTTTTTTTATGGAACTCCCAAAGTTTCGAAGCCCAAAACGAATCCTAAATGTTGGAACAAAGAGCCACATGTCAACAGATCTCAGAGTCCGGAGATCTCTTACTCTGGAGGAAAATGGGTGTAAGTTTGTTTGGGACGAAAACTAATGAAGGCCGAGGTAGCTATCAATCGTCCATTTATGAGGACAGGTGGACCGTTGATCACAACCCTTCACGAGTTCGTCAGTTTGACAATCTAGAGGATATGAGGGGTTGTGTTGTGAAAGGCTCCTTAGCCCGGAGTGCGAAGTAAAGATCCACCTTTGATTCGAGGTGAATGTTGGTTTTCCTATTCGCAGGTTCGACATTCACGAGTTTG
>JASDQU010013057.1:223972-237142 GCA_032191745.1 Picea mariana | reverse complement strand
TGCATAAGTTACATAGTTGCATTAAAGTTGCATAGTATTTCTGCAATTTGAATTAGAGATTTAGTAGGGATGAAAAAGACATTATTGTTGTTTTTTAGTATAGTATTTCTGAAAATGTTTTGAAGAGTCTCGTGAAGATACAATCTTCCTTGCTGCTCCAGGGCATAAAAAAAAAGATTTTTATAATCAAGTTGAAATCTTACAGAAATACATGGCTATCCAAGTAGATCTAGAAGAAGAGAAAATACATGATGATATTACAATTTAGTACAAAAAAAATCAACTTTACATATCAACCGATACAGGCTGCGAGTTACAGCTTACGCATGCTGCGAATAGCAGCTGATACAGGCGGCGAGTTGTAGCTTACACAGGCTGCGAATATCAGTTGATACAAGCTGGGAGTTTCAACATACACAAGCTATAAATATCAATAGATGCAGGTTGCAAGTTGGAGCTTACATAGACTACAAATATCAGCTGATATAGGCTACGAGTTGCAGCTTACACAGGCTGCGAATATCAGCTGATACATGCTGCGAGTTGCAGCTTACATAGGATGCAAATATCAACTGATAGAGGTTGTGATTTACAGCATACACAATGTGTGATTATCAACTAATACAGGCTGCGAGTCAAGACAAATGAGATTCTTTATGATATTGCGAGTCAAGATGTAAGTCTAATGCAAAATCCATGGGGGACGTAGAACCTCTGTGAGCATAAACAGTCTAGTGCAAAAGTCAGGGGGAACATACAACCTCTGTGAGGATAGACAGACTGGTGCAAAAGTCAGGGGGACCATACAACCTCTATGAGCCTAGTCAAGCCTTGTGAGCCATGAGAAAAATTCAAGGCATCTAGCAAAAGTTAGGTTGAACATAAAATTCATAAGAGCTAGAAACAAACAATCTTCCTAATATTGAAAATGATCTAAATGTATTGATCTAGTGCGTTGGAACGTGTAACACTATCCACCATGAAGAAATTTGAATTGCATGTATAAGAGTCAAGTTGCATAAAGTTGCATAAGTTGCATAAAGTTGCATAAGTTGCATGTTGCATAAGTTGCATGTTGCATAAAGTTGCATAGTTGAATAAGATGCATGTTGCATAAAGTTGCATAGTTGAATAAGTTGCATGTTGCATAAATTTGCATAAGTTTCATAAAGTTGCATAGTTGCATAAAGTTGTATAAGTTGCATAGTTGAATAAAATTGCATAGTTGCATAGTCGCATGTTGCATAAGTTGCATGTTTCATAAAGTTGAATAAGTTTCATAGTTGCATAAAGTTGCATAAGTTGCATAGTTGCATAAATTTGCATAAGTTTCATAGTTGCATAAAGTTGCATAAGTTTCATAGTTGCATAGGTTGCATGTTTCATAAGTTGCATAGTTGCATAAAGTTTCATAAGTTGCATAGTTGCAATTTTTGAATTTTCACTATTCTAGGCTCAAGCATGAGGTTTATTTCAATTTTAGAATTTACTTGAACCATAGACAAATGCAACTACACCATTAACAATTGCTGCAATAACAAAGATCACAAGAAGAAATACCATGCACAAGAACACAAGAAATATCCTGGGAAACCCTTCTCAATAAGGGAAGAAAACCCAACCAATCCTTTGCTATATTCTCAAGAGAAAGACCTCCCACACCATAGACCTCTCACACAAAAGGGTGCTCTCCAAAACCAAGAAGGCTAGCACCCAAGAGAGGTGTGCACTTCATCCCTAGAACTTGTACTTGCTGAAATTTCCAAAGTCACATGTGTGTTGTGTTTCCTCAATGGGGAAATCACCTTTATTTATACTAGACTGGACACATAAAAAATGGTGTCTATTGGCACAACAGGGCCGACCTCAATAAATAAAAATATAATTAATAATTACAATATTAATTATCTTTTACATTAATTATCTTTCACTTTATGGTGGGGCCAACCTGTACCCTTTACATCACAATAAGGGTTACAGGTAAATATAACTCTTAGATAATATAGCAAGGGGTCTCACACACCCACTAGTGCTCATTCACTAGGGGCACGTCCACCCGTGCTTAGCCACAGGGACTTCCAAATCAACAGATCTCTATTTCACTGAGTCTCACAGGAGAATCATCTGGAGTACCACATCGTGTCAACTCTCTACACAGAGGATTACAATACACCCATCACATGGGCACCTTTACCCCTCACAGGGGTACACATCATTTCATCTCAAACGACACACCCATCTCATGGGAATACTCCCCACACAGGGGCACACATCGTTCAATATCAGTCTCAGAGAGGAACAACACACCCATCTCATGGGAACACCCAATTCATGGGCTCTCTCACATGCCAACTCACTCATTCTGTGTCCTGGAGGATGTCTCACGTAGCTGTAATCATCAACAACATTAAAGTTGCATAAAATTGCATGTTGCATAGTATTTTTGGAATTTGAATAAGAGATTTAGTAGGGATGAAGAAGACATTGTTGTTGTTTTTTAGTATAGTATTTCTGATTTTTTTTTTGAAGAGTCTCTTGAAGATACAGTCTTCCTTGCTGCTCCAGGGGATAAAAACCAACATTTTGATAATCAAGTTGAAATCTTACATAAGAAGAAAGACATGGTAGTCCAAGTAGAACTAGAAGAAGAGAAAATACATGATGATATTACAACTCAGTACACAAAAAATCAACCTTGCATAACAACTAATACAGGTTGCGAGTTTCATCTTACACAGGCTGCGAAATTCAACTGATACAGGCTGCGAGTTACAACTTACACAGTTTGATAATATCAGTCGATACAGGATGCGAGTTGCAACATACACAAGCTGCGAATATTAGCTAATACAAGTTGCGAGTTGTAGCTTACAAAGTCTATGAATATCGACTGATACAGGCTCTGAGTTGCATCTTACACAGGCTGCGAGTTGTAGCTTACACATTCTAGTGCAAAAGTCAGGAGGAACATACAACCTCTGTGAGCATAGACAGATTGGTGTAAAATTTAGGGGGAACATACAAGAACTGTGAGCCTAGTCAAGCCTTGTGAGCCATGAGGAAAAGTCAAGGCATCTAGAAAAAGTTAGGTTGAACATAAAATTCCTATGAGCTASAAACAAACAATCTTCCTAATATTGAAAATGATGTAAATGTATTGATCTARTGCATTGGCATAGTTTCATAAGTTTCATAGTTGCATAAGTTGCATGTTGCATAAATTTGCATAATTTCATAAAGTTGCATAAGTTGCATAAGTTTCATAGTTTCATAAAGTTGCATAAGTTGCATAGTTGCATTAAAGTTGCATAGAGTTACATAAAGTTGCATAAAGTTGCATAGTATTTTTGCAATTTGAATCAGAGATTTAGTAGGGATTGTTTCCGCCTTATACACACCTGGGCTATCATGGAAGAAATATTCAATCCACTTGGTGTGTCCTTGGGGGAAATTTTCAAGTCAAGGTGCTATCACTTGATCCTCAGCTCCTCCGTCTAGGCCAACTTCTAGCGAAGCCAAGGGGGGTAGTCCCTAACAAAATACTAAGGCTCTTTAAACTAGGAAAAGTAAAAGAACTACTTCTAGGAGTTTATTGCAAAATAAAACAAAGGCATTCAACATTTATCATTCAGCATTTGAGATAATCATATAAATCATTTGTCCATAAGCATGCATATATCAAGTAGGATACAAGATCTGCAATATTAACGAAATTAGTTAGACAGTTGCATGAATGAACTTATGAAGTAAATTTCTCACATACATAAAAATAAATAGTACCGGTGCCTTAAAAGGATTCATGGGCAATTGTTGATCGCATGTTTTATTAAGGTAAATTAAAGGTAGATTAATGAGAGAATATGTGGCCTCTTTAGAGGCTACCTCTTTAGAGGCTACCTCTTTGTTTGGAAAATTGTGGAGAACTTATTGAAGCCCCAGGGGCCTCGCCAGTAAGTTCACTAAGGGTGTCCGATGTCCAAAATGGGTGGGAAACCAAGTCCCGAGAGTGCCCGCCTTACTTCACACACTCCCCTTAGGCATTTTCCTGCGCATTGAGATAGAAACTTCCGAGGTTTCCCTAATTAAACTACAAACAAGGTTTATTTTGACTTTGCAATATTTGAAAGAGATAAAATTTGAATGTAACTAAAATGAGCTTTGCAAGAAACTTGAAAAAATTATTATTGATAGCGGAAAACAAGCTCTAAACTAAACATGCATAAAGATTGAAAGTAATTTTTTAAACATGCATGTGAAATATGAGTGTTATGTGTGTTAGATTTGCTTATTCTTGTATGTGTGTTTAATATCATGAGATGAAACTTACACAGAATTAAAGTAAATCCAAACACACGGCACACAAATCCCCCTAGTGGGGATGGAGAAACTGGGCTCAAAGGGCGTGCTTTTATTGATCCTATTACAATGAGAACTGAGTTCTCTTTTTCTCTTTTAGAACTGGTTTTGGGATCCTTATAAACTTTGGATCTATGGATTGCAAGAAACTTGGAAACAAAAAATTATTTCTTGATGAAGTAGGAGGCTTCCAGATGCTCCAAAAGCCTTAATTTCGCCAAAATCGATGAAATCGCCCCTTGGCTGTCTAATGTACTGCAAAAAACAACAAGCAAAGTACCCCAAAATATGCCCAAAATCACTTTGGGACAGCTTATGGGTATATCAAAACTTATATAAAAATGCACAAAAGAAAGAAAACTAACTACTAAACTAGCAAACTAAAACTTTTTGGAAAATTTACAGACTGTAAAAACTACTTTAGGACAACAAAGAAAAACACTTTTGATTTGCCAAATCTTGAAATGAAAAGAACAATAAATGACTACACTTTTAGCTTTAGGAATTAGGAATTGAAACTGGCTAAAAATGCCTAGAAACCTTTGCCAAATCTACCCTTTTTCAAGATATGAAATTACAAACAATTAGTAGATTTAGAAAAGTAATCATGCAAAGTAAATAATAAACTTTAATATCAGATTTACTCTTTGCATGCAAGTAACCAAGTAACCGGAAAACTATTTTTTAAAGAATTTTAGAGAGGAGAAAGAGAGAAACTTGAAGTGCTTGGAACCCTTGAACAATGGAGTCACTTTGATGGCAAGGAAAGAATGAGAAGGCTGTCCAACTCCTTGAAGAATGAAGGATGCAAGCAATCTCCTTCACTTCTTCTAGATGAGGTGATCCTGTCTAATTCACAAAACCCCTTGCAATAAACTTGTTAAATAAAGGTGTTACCTACACAAAAGACTTAAAATAGCACATTAGTTTTAGCATAAATGTCACATGCATATCCAATATCAAATGTAAATACTCAATAGAATTGAAATACAAGATAGTTAACAATTCTATTCAATTTGAATATCAATATTCCTATATATTGAACAATAATAACAAGATATAAAGCAATGCAGGAAAATTGATCACCTCATATGAACCACATTCATCAAAATAAGAGCCACACCACCATAGATTTGATCTCCAAAGTCTTTTTATTCCATATCATAAGAAAATATTACAATCATATACAAGATCGCCCAAACTCCAACCTTTTAAAGGGAGGAGGGTCACCTTGTTTATATAGCTAAAGGGGTGATACTGCCAAGAGAGATGCGCATAGGTTAAGGAGTAGTTGCGCATGAGCTAAGGGTAGTGGCGCACTGGTGAGGTGGGCGATGTGTGGAGTGTAGAGGAGATGGAGTGTAGTGAAGTAGGGGTTTGAGGAAGTGAAGTGAGAGTGAGTGGGAGTGATGTGAGGTGAAGTGAGTGTGAGTGGGAGTGTGAGGGCGTGTTGGCTGCCTTGGGATGTGCACCATCCTTCCTAAGTGCACCATTTAAGAAAGTGGGGTCGAGTCCCTTCATTGGGATCTTCTCCACGCCTATGTCACTCTAGTTGAAGTCACCTCCCTCTTTAATAAACTCACCTAAGACTCTATTTGAATGGGGACAAAGAAAAAACATGTTTTCAATATGTTCCCCAATTTCCCTAAAAAATAGGGAATTAATTAAATGATCCCTTTTCCGTACTTTTCGAGAAAATTTCATTTTTTAGTGATAATAATCATTTTTTGTCTCGACAGAAGGGAAATATGGGTTTGCATGGTAATATGAACTGAAAAATGAGCATAAATATGGCATCTGACAATGGTTGATGCCATATTTTTACAATTTATTGACTTGTAATTAAAAAATTCCATTTTTGCGGGAATTTTATTATTTCACTAAAACATTAAAGAAAACCTATCAAACCTAGCCACAACTTCCATATGACTCAATAGACATGACCTAGCATGAAATCATATACATTTATACACTAGACATTGGTTATACCATGCCAAGGCCTAACCACCAGCACATACTCCAACTTTGGAGTCAGTCTCCGAGTGAAAAAACTTAGGAATTATTAATCTCCCACTAAGGCAGGAAAAACATAATTAACAAGTGAAAAAAAAACTTTAGAGTACATGCTCGTACCTAGGTCTTAGGTGGCCAATAGAATTTTACAATATTTCATGATCAATTCATTTATAACAATTCCCTTGGAGGGATGGAAATGTAGAAAAAGTGGTCTTTTGAAAGACCGACTGAACTTGTGAACTCTAACTTTTGAGCATCTTTCTACTTAGTCTTTGGCGGCTCATATTCAAAATTTAGCTAGTGCAACCTGGTGGATAACATTGGCTCCATATGGGGATGTGTGGTTTATCTTTACATTTGAAGGAGACCATGCGGGAATCCAGAATCAAATGACCTGCATCATTGACGCCTTGTCAACAACATATCCATATAAAACCAACAATAAACACAAATTGCAAATGATAATATACAAGTACATATGATACAACAAAGCGTTTAATATACATGTGAATATAGTACAAAAAGCAATATAAAATGTATAGAAAAACAAGGCATAATGTACAAAGGATAAGGGTTAGAGAATATGATACAAAAGATGCTCCCATGGGCATCAGATGATCTCGGTGAAGAAAAGATTGAGAAGTTGACCGTTGACTGGAAGTGCCAAATTCTAACCATCCAACCTACTGAGACAAAAGGAATTCTTGCCAGTTGTACCCTGTATGATGTATGGACCTGTCCATAAAATGTCAAACTTTCCATGATTCTCTGGCTTTTCCCTTCTTTTGTCCCAAAGAAGGACTGTGTCCCCTTCCTGAAAAACTCTATGCCGTGAATACTTATCAAAAGTATTCTTTACCTTTTCCTGTTTCTTTATACTATGATCCAAAGCTTTCCTTCTGATCTCATCTAACTCTACCAACTGATCAATTCTGCTCTGTTGGAAGTCCTCATCCAGACCATATTTCTGAACAAATTGATACACTGGAAGATTTAAGTGAACTGGTAAAGTAGCGTCGAGCCCGTAGACTAGCTCAAAAGGACTCTTCCCCGTAGAACTCTTTTTGGTGATTCTATCAACCCATAACGAAAACTTAATCTTGTTTTCCCATGACCCCTTATTATCCCCCACTATTTTCTTAAGAATATTCATTAAGTTCTTATTGCTAGATTCAACAAGACCATTACCTTGGGGATAATAGTTTGAAGAGTGGGACAACACAATGCCATAATTAAAACAAAATGAGGACAACTCTGTTGAGATGAAGGCCTTGGCATTATCGGTTGTAATCTTGGCGGGCACAACGAACTGAGTGATTATCCTATCTTCAAGGAAATCCATGACCACTTTGTTGGTTACTGACTTAGTGGGTATTGCTTCTACCCACTTAGTAAAATAATCAGTCACTGTAATTATCCAAGTATAACCATTACTTGAATTATCCTTAAACTGACCTATGAAATCAAGCCCCCACTGCTGAAAAGGGGCCTCGACCACTACAGGCTGAAGAGGCAAGGCTGCAAGCCTCTGTTTTCTAGTGAATAACTAACACTGCTGACAACCCCTGACCATTTTATGAACATGTCAAAAAATGGTTGGCCAATAGTAATCGACTCTGAGGATTTTGTGGGCGGTAGTTTTAGCCGCAAAGTGTCCACCACAAAATCCTGAATGGAAGTCAACCAAAATCTTTTTGGACTCTAGCTCATCAACACACCTAAGTATCACTCCATCGGGGTTCTTTCACCCCAAGCCATCTTGAATGATACAATATTTATCTTCTTTCAACCTCAAAGCCCTCCTCTTATGACCAATCAAATGACTTGGGCATGTGAGGTTTGAAAGAAAGTAGATGATATTTGCATACCATTGGTGTTGTTCTAACTTCTGAAGTTCAGATGACAAGGCTGGCCTAGATTGATTGTTTTGACATACTAGGTCCAACACTTGTTCATTTCTTTTAGTGAGCATTTGAGACAACCATTGACCTTTAATCAACTTGGTGGGTTTAATCTCTAAGTCATATTCTTGAATCTTAGAGACCCACTTTCCTCTAACTCCCAAGAAATCCTGTTGCCCAAGGATATCTTTTACTGCTGAGTGAGGGACATACCCCACACCTTTTGACTATCCTATATATACTTGGAAATGCTTGATAGATTTAACTAAGGCATAAGCTTGATTTTCCATACTAGTATAGTTAATCTCAGAATTTTGTAACACCTTACTCATAAAAGAAATGGGTTTCTTCTGACCCTCTTCATTTTTCTGGAGCAAGACCCCTGCAATAGTGTCTTCTGAAGCGAAAGAAAATATTTGAAAATATTTGAATAATTTGGACTAATTAGCACAAGATATTTTCCAGTTGCATCCTTAATACTTTTGAAAGCATTCCTTCCTTTTTTTTTCCACTCAAATTTAGCATATTTTTTCAATAATTTAAGGAGTGGTTTCATCATCTCATCCAAGTTTGGTATGATCCGTCTGACAAAGTTTATTTGTCCAAGAAAAGACTGAAGGGTTTTCTTGGTTGGGGGTAAAGGAACTTTATTTATGGCTTCGACCCTTTCAGGATCCATCTTTACCTCGTCTTTTTCTATAATGTGACCTAGCAACTTGTCTTCGTCGACACCCAAAATAGACTTAGATGGATTCAAGGAGATGCCATACTTTCGGCACCTTTCAAACACCTGCCGCAGATGACTTATGTGATCTGACCTTTCTTTTGAAAAATCTGTCAAGTCATCTTGGTAGATTTCAATGATTTTTCCCATTAACTCATGGAAGGAAAAATCCATGGCTCTCTGAAAAGTGGCACCTGCATTTAGTAAGACAAAATACATCCTTAGGTAGTCAAAAGTTCCCCAAGGTGTTGTGAAGGTAGTTTTGTTTTAATATTCCTTTCTCACCAACACTTGGCTATAAACAGAGAAGCCATCCAACATGGACATAATCTTAGAACTAGTTACCCTTTGAAGTAGGGTCTCCATGTTGGGTAGGGGGTAATTGTCTTTGATGCATGCTAGATTTAAATTTCTGAAACCAATGCATAATCTTATCCCCCCATTTTTCTTTCTAACAAAAACTAAGTTGGAGCACCATGAGAAATGTCTTTTTGGAGCAATGATGCCAACATCCAACATTTTCTTAAGCTCATATTGAACTAAAGGTGCTAACTTAAGATTTATTCGCCTAAGTTTTTGTCTAAAAGGTTTTGTATCATTCTCGAGGGGGATAGTATGTTGAAACACATCCTCTTTATATGCTTTGAGCTCATCATATGTGAAAGAAAATACATCCCTATACTCTTAGACTAAGTTGATCAATTCCTTTCTTTCTTTTTCTGAGGTTCCTTTCCCAATTTTTATAAACCTTGGGACTTCCTCTATCCCAATGTTGATTTCAATATAACTGCCAGGCTTTATTACCTTTTTTTTTTATACATATCATGCCTATCAAAAATATTTTCTAAGGCAGTTATTCCTCTGGGAACTAGATTTTTTATTGGATTATCCTCCTCAACATACTCCTTAACCTCCTCTTTATAACTGGAATTGAAACCCGAGAATTCCTTGACATTGTGGATGAACCTTAGAACTTGTTCATCATCTTTTAAAACTTACCAATGATCAATATTGTCTGGGACATATGGCTTAAAGATTATCTCCAACTTTCCTTTTCCTTTCATTAGATCTTCTGAGGGCTAGAGGGTAGAAGATGCTACAACTAGAATATCAACCAAGATGTTTTGATCTCTAGGGATAACAATGAGATCTGTAGCATCAAAGAATTCTATGACATCCCAAATAACATTTATGTATCTTCTTAACCTCTCACTTTTGCATGCATACTATTTTTTTACTTGGAGAATTACTAAGTCTGAGTCACCTTTTACATTTAGAATCTTGATACCCATGTCCTTAGCAATTTCCAAGCCAAGCAAAAGTGCCTCATACTCGACGACATCATTTGTTGCATCAAATTCAAGTCTAAATGAAAAATTATAAGTTTTCCCAGCTGGAGATTTTAAAACAATTCCTGCCCCTTTTCCTGACCTTGAATGGGATCCATGAAAATTCATCTTCCAAGCTTTATTACTTGCTTTTTCATCTTTGAATTTTTCTTCGGTTGATGCTAGGAAGTTAGAACATATGGAAAATTTACCCATGTCAGACACTTGGCATAAAAACTCATTAAAAGGCTCTTTAGGATCTTCAATATGATATTTCCTTTCTGTTTCCCTAAAGAGTCTGAAATTTTCAGTTGAGGGAGGAGGGTATGGAATAGTTTCAAAGGTTAAATCCATATTTAAGCAACCACCCATATGATCTCCCCATTTTCTAGATAGAAGCATCCCCCATGCATCCGAAACATCTATAACAAGAACATCCATTTTGAAGGCAAAGTCAGGATGGAAGGCTAGTTTGAATGGGAGATCTATGATTATTCCACGAGTATCGATTTCTCTTGAGTCCATGGCACAACATTTTGATAAGGCCTTGTGATTTTAAGGCCCAACCTTTGCATAATCCCCTTGGTGATGATGTTTGATGAAGCACCCGAATCATACATGCAGTTATGTAACCATTGATCATTTATTTCTAATGATATGAAGAAAGGATGATTTTCTTTCTTAGTCCTATCTTTGCTAGTCAAAACCACTGGAGGATCTTCATGATGTTCCTTAACATTTTCTTGATATTTTGGAACAACTTTATTACTTGGAAGATTTATTTCTTGCAGAAGTTTCTCTTTCTGTGAGGGGATTTTCAAGAGATCTGACACTGGAACCGAGACCTTTGCATTTGAAATCCAACTACCTAAATCAACAGTTAGATTAGTAATTGGAGTGTTTGTGGGAGTAGTTACCTTTGGAAAGTTAGGTTGAGACTTGTTTGTTCATTCTTTCCCCTTCCTCTGGTAGACTATCCCTTTGTGCCTTACCATTTCCAAAATCTACTCATTTGTGGGCTTATGACCATATAACTTAGTCACATTGTCATATTCTTCAACCACTTGATTATTTTTCTCACTTCTTTCTTGCATTTGAAGCCAATAGTCCATAGATAAAGGGTGAGCTTCACCAAAGTTGTTGATGTGGTTGGAGCTTTTGGGTTTCCCTACAAAGTTGTTTGTTGAGGGAAGGCCCTGTTCATTTATCTGGAAAAACATTGGGCAGGTAGATTCTTCATGAAAATCTTCACAAGCTCTACAAAAAGGTGGTGCTTCTTCATTCACCACATTATTTGATTCTAGCTGATTATGAGGCCTTTGGTCTTGAGGAGGAACTTTCTTTTTCCACCTATCAATATTTGATCTGGGTTGGAATCTGTTATTTTGAGACCTTTCCATGGCTATCAACCTATTCTGTAAGGCACTAATTTAAGAAGCATGGGTTGCTTCCATTATTTTGACCATATCAATAACGACCTTTAAGGGGTTGAAATTAGGGTCTTTATTTTCAGGAGCTGCAGCCTTGTCCTTCGCCTCTGTCTTCTTAGAAGAAATACCTTGACTGAAACCTGGAATATTGTACATCCTTGAAGCCTGCATGTTTTTATCAATCTTAACTGCTATATCCTGAGCTGCCTTGAGGTTGGGGGGTTCCTAATCTTTAAGTTGGTATCTCATTTCCCCACCGAAAGCCTTGACATAGTAGATCAAAATAACATCATTTGGAGGCTTGATATCTATACGCATGCTAGAGACAAGTTCATTGAATTTCTTGTTAAACTCATCCATTGTCTCATTTTCATTTCTTTTTATTGTGTTAAGGGATGCCAACAGGTGATAATGATCTCTCTTTTCCCCCCCTTTTTTTGTGAAGGCATCTAATAGATCTTTAAGCGTCTTGAAAGAGTTGTTGGACATATCCTCATACTAATATGAGGCATCGCCTTCTAAGGAGAGGACAACAAGTTTCATTTTAACATCCTCATAGTCATGTGCTGCACACCATTTGTTAATACATCTCATGAATGACTTAATATGCATTTTGGCAGACACGACATTATTTCCCTGGAAACTAGGTAATTTTTCAATTGATTTTTCTGGGATAGCATGTTGATAGTTATTTATTGTAGTGAAGTCACAAGGGTCATATATAGTCGTTTTTGAAAAATTATTACTAGAAAACAACAAATAGATATCCTAAATGGACTCAGAACCTAACTGACTAAGGATTCTATGAGAAGAGGCTTTGGCTAACCTCCTTCGATAAAACTGTTTGGGTTAAGGAACAAAGTTAACTAATCCTTATGAGTTATTTCTTGTAGCATACTTCGTTAAATTATAAATTAGTGGAGTCACCAGATGATTGAGTCTAGATCCGATAGTCTACAAGCATAAAAACACTAAGTAAAAAAAACAAAAAAGGAAATCAAGTTGTGTTCCAGGAATACAAATATTTATCCCTGACAACGATGCCAAAAATGTTTCCACCTTATACACACCTAGACTAATGTGGAAGAAATCTTCAATCCACTTAGTGTGTCCTTGGGGGCAAGTTTTGAGTCAAGGTGTTGTCACCTGATCCTCAACTCCTCCATCTAGGACAACTCCTAGTGAAGCCAAGGAGGGTAGTCCCTAACAAAATACTAAGGCTCTTTAAACTAAGAAAAGAAAAAGAACTACTTCTAGGAGTTTATTGTAAAATAAAACAAAGGCATTCAACACTTATCATTCATCATTTGAGATAATCATATAAATCATTTGTCCATAAACATGCATATATCATGTAGGATACAAGATCTGCAAGATTAACAAAATTAGTCAGACAATTGCATGAATGAATTAAA
>JASDQU010013057.1:178773-196442 GCA_032191745.1 Picea mariana | reverse complement strand
TTATCTTAAAATCTGATGGCTCAGAATCTCTTCGGCTCTTGCGCTCCTCCTGCTGCTCTCTGGGCACAAAATCATCAATGGTCCAGATCTTCTCGGCTGATCCGACGACAGCTATTACTCCTGCTGAGCCTTGGCGCTTTTCTTTCGGACTTGGAAGAATTCAAAATGTTCAAAGGCCTCAACCTTTGTCTTCTTTTCTCTGCGAGATTCACAACTTTGAATCCTCACCTGCGTGTATGAAGAACGCTACTTCTCCTGAGCTTTTCTCTCGAATCCTCAAGGGATTCCATGACTTCTGCACCTCTGCAAAGTCTTTGCACACAAAGTGCTATCTCTCCTGAGCTTCTCGAATACTCAGACCCCTAAGGGATTTTATCCTTTTTTCCTTCTCCCTCAGATGGAGAAATATGATGCCCTCCTGACACTTTGTCTGCTCAAGCAACCTATTTCTGAGTCTTTCAGGGTGTTTAGCAACCCTACGAAGATCCTTCTATGGATTCTTCTTCAATCTCTAAACTCAAAGAGTTCCTTCTGTGCACTCTAGCACTTGCTCAATGCCCTTCTGGCAGAGTATCAAGAATCCTCAGATGCTTCTAAATTTTATCTGAACTCACAGTAGAGTTCTTCTTCTATGCACTCCTTGCACTAGCTCAATGCCCACCTGGCAGAGTTTTACAGAACTCCTCAAAGATTCTGTTTGCAATTGTGTTCTTCTCCACAGCCTTGCCTCATGAGGTGTTCAGTAACCTCAAAGGTCTTCCTCCAAGTTAAAGACTTAAGCTTCTGTGCCCACCTGGCATGTCTTTGTCTGAATCCGCAGAGTTCAGAAGTGCATCTATGCACTGGTGTTCAGAGACCGTAGTACTCTGTCATGCCCTCCTGGCATGAATCCACAAAGAACCTCTCAAGCCTGAAATCTAAACAACTCCTTGCAAATGTCTAGCATACATCTACAACATAAATTGGACACACACATGCATTCATTCAACACAAGAAATATGCAGGAAAAATTGTTGTTTGTATTAAATGGCAAATGCCTGTTTTTACAAGATGTTCCTGAGCACGACCTGTAACAAGGTCTCGGCTCCTTCTCTCTTCTGCTCTCTTTTTTTTTTGAACTCTCTAACTATATCCCAAAATGAGATCGAAATTTATCTTTTACATGAGGGGGCTCTTCGAGCGCTTCCCTCCAACCTACCTACCCTATTCAATTACATTGAATGAGATGTCTAGTCCATAAATCAGATCCGGATCTCAACCTTCAAAGCATTAAAGGCCTATCTATCCTACGCCTATGCAAAGCATGGCTTCACGGCTCACCATCCTTAGACATTAAATTACATTCAAATTCAAAATTGAAGATGAGGGCTGTGCCTCTCTTCAGTTTGGAATGCACATGCTGACATGGCTGGCTGGATGACGTGAAGAGATGCTTCTGCATCATACTCCTTAGCTGAAAAATTCATGAGCTCCTGCTCATGAGCTTCCCATCTCACCTTTTGAAATCCTCCTGAATCCCAAACAAATTTCTGGAGCTGTTCATCTACTCCATCTCCCTGCTGCTGTTGCTACTTCTGCGCTGCTGCTGCTGCTTCTTTCCTTCTGCTCAACCTGTCCTTGCTAACAGTTTCTACTGACCGGATCATTAGCTCCCTGATCATGTCGATTACTTCATCCAGATGCTCCAATGGATGGCCCTGTTCATGCAGTTTCTCCAACTGTAAAAATTTTCTGCAATTGGGTAGATCACTGTGATCTCCCATGCCTTCTTCATCTGCTTCCAACTTCACCTGTTGGATGTGCATACCCTGCACTATCATCCTTCTCTCCAGGGCTCCAATTTGTTCATATAGATCAGCCAAACTAATGTTGTCTGCTTCTTCCTCTTCCTCCACTTCTGCAATCTCCAATGCTGCAGTCTTTTCAGTTTCCTGGCTGAAAATATTGAGCCTTTCCTCGGAATGCTCATCATCCTCTTCTGCTTCTTGGGCAGCTTCCAAAGTCTGCTCCAATGTTTCTTTGACAGTCTCAGCTAGCTGTCCTACTCTTGTTGTTGCTTCTTCATCTGCAACACAGAATTTGGCCTCCTCTGGGCTATGTGGCAGAAATATCTGAATTCCTCCAATCATCAGAAGATTCTTCAGATCTTCCTCCTTTGTCGGCTGCATCTGCTGATCCAAAAACACCTCCAAGTTTATGAGATTCTCATATAGTCTCATCTGTTCATCCCTGCCCACTTAAAAATATGGGATTTTCCTGCTGCTTCCTTGGCAGACTATGAGATCAACTGATCCCATCTTTATCAGCACCTCAGGCTGAATTGAACTCACCTCTGAGTCCGTGAGACATTCAGACAGTCCCATCTCTGTTCCCTTTCCCACCTAGCAAATTGGCAACTTACTGCTTCCCTCCTAGCAGTCTGTGAGATCCCACAATGATCTTGATCCATTGCCCACCTGGCAATGTGAAATTCCCTGGCTGTCCTCATGATAGTATGTGAGATACCATAGTGATTTCAACTCATTGCCCTCCTGACAATTGGGAATTTATTCTCTGTCTTCCTGGCAGTTCTTGAGATCTTCAGCCGATCCCATTCTATCCTCAGCCTCATTGAGATTTCTCCCAGCCTCCAGTTCACATATCTGAACCCCTTCTTCTAGTCTGTTGAGGATTTCAGCATGCCTCAACCACCTTCTCAACAGTCTACACTGCCTTATGACCATCAGCTGCTTGACTGGCCATTTTACCTTCGGCTTCCCCATGGGCCATTCATACATCCATCTTGACCTTGCATTTTGCTACATCTCCAATGCAATTTCATCCATCCTTGCATTCATCTCAGTGATTTCTTCATCCCATTCATCTTTGCTCATCAGCTCTAGGTCTTTCCTTTCAACACTCGTATAACATTTAATAGCCATATCGCTGTCTATTTGCCCTGCTGGAAAATCTGCTGCTGTCACTCTAAAATCCTGAGTGTTCCTAGCCTTTTCTGCAGTCCTCCTGACTGTCTCCTTGATTGATACTTACCTGCAACCAATCATCTACAGATCTTCTAGTACCCTACCTTCTTTTTTCCCTCTCTGCCTGCAGTATACAGACAAAGTATCCGCTCTGATACCACTTGACGCAGACCCTATGGGCCCCTTGGGACCGAGGTCCTCTCACAGGATTGTTCTATATGGCCTTTGAGCTGGATCAACTCTTTTGGATTCTCTGCTAGAATCCCCCTTCAAATTGATCCACGGTTCTTTTTCGCGGTTCCCGATTTCACAAGTTCGCAAGTTGAAACTCCGAGCCTTCCTCCTCCGATTCCGCGATACCCGAAACCGTGAAATGGTTATGGCTCCCCTTTCGTCAGAGCCCTCATTGCACGACCGCCGGCTAGGCTAAGCACTAGCACCTTTCGCCTCTCACGCCTTCACAAGTTCAAATGTCGAGCCTTGCCCCTTTTCTTTTCCGAACCCCCCGAGAAGTGATGTTGACTTTTCTCCTTGCATTCTCGCTACTCGCGACTTCAAAAGTTTTAATGTTGAGCTCTTGTGGTCTTACCTCAAGAAGTAAACAAAGTGTTGAATCCTTTCCTCCTGGTGACACGTATCCGCCTGTCTGTCACACGGGCCCCACCTTACGGCTCTGCCACGTGTCCTCTTCCGATGGACATCTCAGATTCTTTCATGAATTCGGTAATTGTGACCCCCTGTGACACAATCTTATCAACTTGAAACCTCGGCAGCCGAAATACCGATGGGTCCCCTGATCTCCACCATGTGTCTCAATGAATGGATGAACCAGATCAATTTCGGGACTTCACTAGGTGTGAATTCAAGAGGCTCACCTCCGTGAGTCCCGATGCCCGAATCTCCAAGATGGATGATTCCGCAACACGCGTCCTTCCACAGACGGACGACTCAGATCTATTTCACCTTCTCGCGATTTCTGAGGTCAAGTGCCTAGACTCTCGTCCTCCGGACTCCCGAACTCCTGAACGCCGATATCCCGATACAACCCCTTCGGGAATTTCACTTCTGCTTCGCTTCACGTGAGGTTTAAACCTCGTGCAACTGTCGACAGATCCAACGACTGTCAGGTTTTAGCTTAAAATTTGATGGCTCAGAATCTCTTCGGCTCTTGCACTCCTCCTACTGCTCTTTGGGCACAAAATCATCAATGGTCCAGATCTTCTTGGCTGATCCAACGATAGCTATTGCTGCTACTGAGCCTTGGATCTTTTCTTCTGGACTTGGAAGAATTTCAAATGTTCAAAGGCCTCGACCTTTGTCTTCTTTTCTCTGAGAGCTTCACAAATTTGAATCCTCGCCTTCGCGTATGAAGAATGCTACTTCTCCTGAGCTTTGCTCTCGAATCCTCAAGGGATTCCACGACTTCTACACCTCTGCAAAGTCTTTGCACACAAAGTGCTATCTCTCCCGAGCTTCTCGAATACTCATACCCCTAAGGGATTTTATCCGTTTTTCCTTCTCCCTCAGATGGAGAAATATGATGTCCTCCTGGCACTCTGTTTGCTCAAGCAACCTATTGCTGAGTCTTTTAGGGTGTTCAGCAACCCTGGGAAGATCCTTCTATGGATTCTTCTTCAATCTCTGAACTCAAAGAGTTCCTTCTGTGCACTCTAGCACTTTCTCAATGCCCTCCTAGTAGAGTATCAAGAATCCTCAGATGCTTCTGACTTCTATCTGAACTCACAGTAGAGTTCTTCTTCTGTGCACTCCTTGCACTGGCTCAATGCCCACCTGGCAGAGTTTTACATAAATCCTCAAATACTCTGTCTGCAACTGTGTTCTTCTCCACAGCCTTGCCTCCCGAGGTGTTCAATAACCTCAAAGGTCTTCCTCCGAGTTAATGACTTCAGATTCTGTGCCCACCTGGCACGACTTTGTCTGAGTCTGTAGAGTTCAGAAGTGCATCTATGCACTGGTGTTCAGAGACCGCAGTACTCTGTCATGCCCTCCTGGCATGAAACCACAAAGAACCTTTCAAGCCTGAAATCTAAACAACTCCCTGCAAATGTCTAGCATACATCTACAACATAAATTGGACACACACAAACATTCATTCAACACAGGACATATGTAGGAAAAACTGTTGTTTGTATTAAATGGCAAATGCCTGTTTTTACGAGGTGTTCCTGAGCACGACCTGTAACAAGGTCTCGGCCCCTTCTCTCTTCTGCTTTTTTTTTTTTCAACTCTCTNTGAGATCGAAATTGATCTTTTACATGAGGGGGCTCTTCAAGCGCTTCCCTCCAACCTACCTACCCTATTCAATTACATTGAATGGGCTATCTAGTCCACAAATCGGATCCAGATCTCAGCCTTCAAAGCATTAAAGGCCTATCTACCCTACGCCTGTGTGAAGCACGGCTTCACGAATCACCAGCCTAAGACATTAAATCACATTCAAATTCAAAATTGAAGATGAGGGCTGCGCCTCTCTTCAGCTTGGAATGCACGCGCTGACGTGGCTGGCTGGATGACGTGGAGAGATGCTCCTGCATCAATACACCTCAAAGAATCAGACAAGCCTAGTCGATAGGCCACAGACCCCTTCTTTTCCACAATATTGAAAGGTCCCACGAACCTTGGAGAGAGTTTAGCACCCTTTCCAAACTAGATCGAACTCTTATGTGGTTTCACCTCCAAGAAGACTCGATCGCCAACTTTGTAACTATGGTCAACACGGTGCGCATTGACGTAACTCTTCTGTTGATACTGCGCTTCTTTGATCCTTTGTCTTATTGTTTTCATTCGATCTTCCATTTCTTGGATCACTTCTAGCCCCACTAGGACCCTATCCTCAAGCGAATCCCAACTCAAAGGCGTCTGACACGATCACTCGTAAAGAAACTCGAAAGGCACCATCTTAATGGTGCTTTGATAACTGTTGTTATATGCAAATTCTACTAGTGGTAAGAATTATTCCCAACGCTTCTGTTGGTCCATAACATACATACCCAACATATCCTCCAAGATTTGGTTTGTTCATTCATTCTTCCCGTCTGTCTCTAGGTGATACGTGATGCTAAATTTAATTTGGGTTCTCAAGGCCTCTTGGAAACTAGTCCAAAATCATCTGGTAAACACCGATCCTCTATCGGATATAATCCTGTTCGGCATGCCATGCAACCTCACAATCTCATTGATGGAAACTCTAGCTATGTCAGGTGCCTGATACATCGTACACATAGGAATAAAATGAGCACTCTTCGTTAGATTGTCTACTACCACAATAATTGAGTCATGTTTCCTTGCCGTCAGTGGCAATCCAAAAATGAAATCCATCGAAATGAATTCCCATTTCGATTCAGGAATAGTGTGTGACTGTAGTAATCCTACCGGATGTCTATGTTCAACTTTCACCTGCTGACATTCTATACATTGGGCCACGTAGTTGACTATGTTTGCCTTCATTCCTTTCCAGAAGAATAAGGGTTTAAGGTCTGCCCTCATCTTCGTGACTCTCGGGTGAGCCATGTACACTTCTCTGTGAGCCTCATTTAGGATCAAAATCCTCAACTCGTCATTGGGAGGTATTTAAAATCGAATTTTAAATCTCAATAATCCGTCGTTTTCCATAGTAAATCCTTCAAATTTTGGTACCATCATTGTGTTTTGTCCAATAAAATCCTTGACCTCCTTGTACCAGTCATTGTCGCGCTATAAAGTTAGAATATTTTCACGTAGATTCATTTGAAGAGGCATCACCAAAAATATGCGTGGTCTCCGACTCAATGCATCCACCACTCTGTTCACTATCCCTTTGATGTAAGTAATCTCGAAATCGTACTCGCTAAGAAATTCCGACCAACACCGTTGTCGCGCATTCTAGTCACTTTGCGTAAAGATGTGTTGTAGACCACAATGGTCTATTTTTAGTTCAAATTTTCATCCAATAAGGTAGTGTCTCCAAACTCTCAAGGCATAAACAATGGCTAATAACTCCAAATCATGCATCACATAGTTCTCCTCATGCCTTCTCAGCTTTCTTGAGATGTAAGAGGTCGCTCGATCGTCTTGCATGAAGACTCTGCCTAAGCATTCCTTGGATGCGTCAGTGCATACCAAGAAGTCCGCGTCCATGTCAGGGACCTTTAGTATCGGTGATGTCGTCAACAACTCCTTGAGCCTCCGAAATGGCTCCGTGCATTTTTCGGTAGAAACAAACTTCTTGTTCTTTTTCTGCAATTCCATAATAGGATTTTCTATCTTCAAAAAACCCTCGACAAACTGTCGATAGTATCCCACTATCTTCGAAAACCCTCGACAAACCTTCGAAGCTATGCACTTCTGGGACATTCTTCAACATATTCCATTCCATAATAGCCTCGACCTTTGCTGGATCCATGGAGATATCTTTGCGGGAGATGACACACCCTAAGTAGTGAATCTTCGATTGATAAAACGATCATTTAGACAATTTCCCATAAAGTTTTTTCTCTCAAAACACTGTAGTACCAAGAGAAAGTGTTTATTATTCTCCTCCATCATCCGAGAGTAAATCAAAATATCATCAATGAATACTTGGATGAACTTGTCCAAGTAGTCGCGAAACAACCCATTCATCAAACTCATAAATACCCTGGGGTGTTCGTCAGTCCAAACGGTAAAAAAATAAATTTGTAATGTCCAAACCTCATCTTAAAGGTGGTCATAGGGACGCCATCCTCTTTGATCCATAACTGGTGATACCCTAATCTCATTTCGATCTTTGAAACACCATTGCACCCTTCATTTGATTCAGCAGATCATCAATACTTGGAAATGGGTACTGATTCTTGATCGTTGCCTTGTTCAATTGATGGTAGTCAATGCAGAGTCTCCACAACCCATCCTTCTTTCACATGAAAATAACAAGGGCACCCCATGATGACACACTTGGACGTGTAAGTCCTAGGTCCAACAATTCCTTCAGTTGCATTCTCAACTCCTATAACTCCGGGGTCGACATCCGATAAGGCATTCTTGATATTGGTTCAGTCTTCGGTTTTAGGTCTATGGTAAATTCCAATTCCCTCTTTGGTGGCATCCTAGGTAACTCCTCAGGGAAGACGTCCACAAACTCTCTCACCATGGAAAGGTGTTATAGACCTTTTGCTACTCCCTTCTCATTTAACGAAAGGATCACATAAATCTTACATCCCTTGCACATGCTCTTCTGTAGCTGCAAGGAAGAGATGAACCTTAGGGAAAATACCTGGTTCCAACCTACAGTCACGCGTCTCTATCCCTCATCATCGACCAAGCTTAACCGTATCGTCTTATAGATGAGTATCACTTCATGCGATTCCAACCAATCCATACCAATCACAACATCATAATATCCTAAGATCGTGACGTATAGGTTGGCCCTAGTGACAAAATATCCCAGGTTAAGGCTCGTAACCTTCCCTCCAACCTTCTGTTCTGCTCCCGAAGCCATTTCTACAAATCTAAACTCATCCTGTTCAACTACCTTTACCTTAATTCTTTTTAGTGTTGCCCCATAAATGAAACTGTTTGTATCACCGGGATCTATCAAAATATCAAGGGTCTGGTTAGCGACAGTACCTGACGTCTCGAGCACAGTTGATTGGTGCTCTTCTTGATGGTTATTCACCACTACATGAATCCGATGGGCCTTGCCAAAATATCCCAAGGTAGTGGGTTTGGCTGATCCATATGCTCTAGTCCTGTGCATTAGGTAGTCACTCTGGTAATGTGGCTCCCCACATTTCCAACACCCTTTCTTCGGTCTAGTACTCCTGGCACCTGAAGTAGAAGCTAACGACCCACCAACCTATAACTCTGGTTTGTTCTGCTGAACAGGCCTAAACTTCCGCTATTGTGGTCGAAACTGCTACTGGTGCTGTGGTCCTCGGTAAGGAGTTCGTTGCTGTAGCACTGTTCACCGAGGTGTAGTGAAAGTGGATCCTCTCTGGAAGCCACAATATCCTAGCGTATGTCTAGCTGGTGTCTGATGTTGTTGCACACCAGATGACACCTGCCCTACTGGTCTCACTGGAGTCTTGCTATGAACCCCGCTAAATAGATCCTCCTCTGTTATGAGGGCCTTCTGAATGACATCATGCAAGGTTTGAGGCATCAAAATCCTAAGCTTTTCATGAATGCTGACATTAAGGCCAAACACGAACTTGTTGACCTTAAGTTTCTCGGTATTCAGGTGTGGAGCATACTGAAGAAGCTCCATAAAATGTGCTTCATACTCGGGCACTGTACGACTTCTCTGTCACAAGGCATTGAACTCGTTGAGCTGACGCTCAATGAATTCCTTCGATAGATACCTCTCTCTGAACCGTTCCTCGAATAGTTCCCATGACACGTCTTCGACGACCACGTTCAAAGGTGACATGAGCGTCTTCCATCATAGAAGAGCGCTCCCCATAGTTGAAACACTACTCTGTGGACCTTCATGCTAGAGTTCATAATCATGAAGCATGAAGCACATCGCCTTTCTCTCTAGCCATGCCCCGACGATTGAGTCGTCCGCGAAACTCGTGGACTTGAGAAATTATCCCTCTCGAGTTCTCGGTGAAAGATAACGATACTGGTTGGGGCGCACTGTAGACCCTCAGGGGTACAGGTGCCCTGGCCTCATCTCAGTACAAATGGTGAATCAAGGCCTCTGTCATTCCCTGGAAGGACCCTTTCATACCATCATCATCCATTACAACAATCGAATCCATCCCAAGGACTTGTTCCTCCCCTTGGCGGTTAGACTCCAAGAGCGAGGGTACTTCTGGAGGTGTCGCACCTCCTTCCATGGCACCATGCTTCGAACCTCTTTGGCATCATCTAATCAAGGTCATCGCATGGAAACACTAAATTTTTAATTAGTGCTAGGTTATTACTCAAGGGTTTACTGCAGTGGAAAGCATGATGATCCACAGTCGTAGGGTTGAACCTGCTCTGATACCATATGTAACGTCCCTATCGTTATGAATATATGCGACGCAATGCAAAATAATTTTTTTTAAAGATGCATTAGGAAAAATAAAACATCAATAAACATGGTGCTCACGCTCAAGGAATCATTCGCATAACTCATCATATAACATAAGATTTCCATTTTGTGCTAGTAGTCTGTAGTCTACTACAATCATTTGTTAATAAATTCAAGGCACAATAAAAGTTGTTAATTCCTCATTCGTTAGTATATTGATGATACACACAAGGGTTTCTAACCTGTCACATGACCACATATGTGAAGGCATAAGGTGAATGACTGTACACACAAGTTGCGTAAGGAAAACTAAATGCAAACATAAATTAATCATCGCCTAGAGTTGAGGCGTGAGAGTATCGTCAATTAATTCGTTGCACAAGATCTAAGGTTTGACAATCAATCACAACTTAATAACTTATCACCCAAAAGTAGTCTAAAGCCTCTAAATCATTCCTTACATCATGGTTTTGCTGTGCCTGAGGCGTCTAGGGACTATCATCACTTACACTAAAATATGCGCGCAAGAACTCTAACTTCTAATCCATCTCATCATCAACATGGATTGCGCAAGAAAATCTAAACCACAAATCGGAAAGCATCAAATTAAGCTCGGGCGCAAAGGTGTCATTCATTTAACTCGGTGCACACATTCCATCTATTACTATCACTCTTGATACTACAATTTTTGTGTGCATTTGCATATATCCATTATTAGTGGCACAACAAATTTAATTACTAAGCTAGTCATCCTCGTACAAGGTAACCAAAGTTAGTGACCACCTAAAGTGATGTGTTCTTTTAAAAGGGTAACATACCATTCCACAGGTGACAAGGGGGATTGCCCCAACCACATAGCATTGAAGGTGCAATTAAGGTGAATGCAACCATAAGCCACATGGTACAAGTTAAAATAGCTTACAACTTAAAGTTCATCATCAATTTTTGTTTGGATTCTAGCACAATATGAATGCCATCATTTATGAATATAATAACACTGAAAGTGAATACCATTATTTATAATTAATAACAATGAAGGTGATTGATCTAAGAAAAACGGATCTCTACCCAACAAAATCACAGAGATAGGTTCTATTGATAGAACTGTGAATAAATCTCTTGACTAATCTATTGATATCGCTTTCTAACAACCAATTCGATGTCTATTAAAAAGGATTCACAAATATAAAAGGGATAATGCAACCATGAATTGTCATAATGCAAATATAAAGGGATTCACAAATATAAAAGGAATAAAGGTATTCACAAATATAACGGGCTTCACAAATATAAAAGGAATAATGAAAATATAATTAGAGAAGGAATGCAACCACGAATTGTCATCACAGAAGGAATAAGGATATCAAACAAGTAAGATGCTTAACAAACCTTTTAAACTGATGTGAAAATACAAATTAACAATTAAAATCCACTGTTTTAACAATTAAAAATGAATCGTTGTCTAAAAGAATAGGGGTAAATCGCAGTTCTAATCATTCACAAGAAAACACAGAGATAATCAGAGTTTAATCATAATAGAAAAACGCAGGGATACTCAATCACAATAAGGCACAAAGACTAATCATTCGACAATGGATTGATCAAAACACACATATACTCATTCACAAGAAGGCCCAGAGATTAGAGATTAATCATAAGAGAAAAACCCAGAGATAAGTAAGGGATAGATAGCTAGGCGAAATTTATCCTTCACTTATTATCCATGCACAGGAAATAAGGGAATTTGAATCTATAAGTCTTTAAACACTAGAATGATGACCGTCGATTCGGCTCCTGGGCGACTGCTTAGGCATAGACTAATAACTAAAGGATAAGGGACAAAAGATAAAAACACAACTTTTCTTCATATTAAATCACTAAAAACAAACACAGAGAAGTCATTGCAATCTGAGTTTGGGTTCTCCATGGGAAATCAATTCAAAATACAATGAGCATAAGGTTGGGATGACTCTAAGTTCTTTGACCATAAAACGCTGGGCTCAACAAGACAATTTGCTGAAAGATAAAAATGAAATCTCTGGATAGTGTTACTCTGATTAAACATGAACTTTAACATCATAGAAGTACATTATTGAAGGCACAAGAAAAGTATTTAAACTACCATTTAATACAAATATACACATGCGTACGGTAGCCAAATGTGAAAGCTTCGAGTCGTTGTTCCATGCGCGCTTCGTCTATCTCCTGCTTGCCAACCGATGTGACCTCGCTGGAACCTCCCATCCAACAACATGGGTACTCTTCTTCCCCCTAATCCCCCCAAGATGCAAAGGGGACACACACACAATACCAGAGAATGCTAGCACCCATCTCACCTCGCAAGGTCGAGCTACCACTCGTTACCCAAGCTGGGTATCCCTACTCCCACAATTGAATGTTCAGTCAAGATACAATTTCAGCAGTGTAATGTTGCGCAAAAATATCAGATCCATACTCCTCCTCCTCCATCCTTTTTATAGAGTTTTTAAGTAATTAGTTTCCCAAATTCTCATTAAATTCCTTTTTTATTTAATTAATTAAACCCCCCCCCCGTACACATGTCGCCCGATCCCCTAGTTGCACTAGAAAATCAATTTTATTAATTAATTAAATATTCCTATTTCCCTCACCCACCTAAGAGCATTCCTAAAAACGCTCCTCGGTGTCCCAAAATTCCCTTACAAATCTTAAATGACTTATGCCTTACTTAATTCCTAGTTGAGTTCATAATTAGAAAGTCCCAAAGCAAGATTCCTTACTAAGTTAGACATTCAACGTTTTCTTTATGTTTTCCCTTTTCTTTAAGTTTCCGTTTTTCTTTAAGTTTCCTATTTCTTTTAAGTTTCCCTCTTTTTCCTTTTTAACTAAAAATCAATTTAGCAAGTGTATATAAAAAAACCATTTACCCTTTTTCCTCTTTAATTAAAAATTAATTTATCAAGTGTAGATAAAAACAACCATTTACCCTCTTTTCTTTTTAACTAAAAATTAATTTAGCAAAAGTAGATAAAAACAACCATTACCCCCATTTTTAAAAATTAAACCTCCATTATATATATATATATATATATATATATATATATATACTTTAATAAATAAAGTTTGAATTTCTTTACCCCTTTCTTGTTATATGTCTAATTATTTTTGTTCAGAGGTTTTACTTAGACCTAGGTTTTAAATTCACTAGGTTGGGCGACATTTTTAAGGGAAAAATTGTTTTTAAACTTTACTTATCGTATCATTCATTTTAAGTCTGACTAGGTTTATTCACTTACCAGTTAAAATTGCGACGCACCCTTTAGGATGCACTATGTTCTCCAAGGGTGCCACTCCCCTCTTTTTGTTTTCTTTTCACGACGTGCCCTTCAATATGCACTATGTGCTCCAAGGGTGCCACTCCCCTCTTGACTGAATTTGGTAGATGTCAAACCCCTAGAGTCAACACTCTGCCAGGTGATCTTGTGGGAACTAAGGGCCTCTAAGGAATAAGGCCCCTGCCTTATTGCGCAACCCTTAGAATCATCGTGAGCGACTGTCACAGTCTGCCCTCATGACATCGTGGGTTTGTTCGAACTAGGTAATCGTTAGCCTACAATTCAAGCCATGGTGGGAGTGCTAGTAGGCTGTGGTAGGGTTGCTTCCACACCTATCCCTCAATGTCTTTGGTTGTCCTGCGTGACCCCTCTACTACACATGTGAGTCTGGTTGGTAAGATATCGTCATCTTGCATCCATAAACGAATCATGTCAGCAATAATAATCAATCATCATAACATCTAATCATATGTACATATGTCATATCAACAACATTCAAACCCCAATAGTCCACTCCCTGACTCGATTCGGAGTCCAAGGGGTTTCATCGGTTCCCCTACATCCTCAATGTCCAAATTCTTGTACACTCAGGAGAACCCAATAAATAACACCAATGTAGGTAAATACAACAAAATAACATATCATCAAATCAATAATATCTCATAATCATTATCAAAATGACCAATAGTATAATAACCCGGATTAATTGCATGCAAGTGTCTTGAAATAATAAGTTCGCTCAGTGCGTGCTAGAGTGGGATGTTACATTCTGAAAATGTTTTTGAAGAGTCTCTTGAACATACCGTCTTCCTTACTTCTCTAGGGGATAAAAACCAACATTTTCATAATCAAGTTGAAATCTTACATACGAAGAAAGACATGGCTGTCGAAGTAGACCTAGAAGAAGAGAAAATAACTGATGATATTACAACTCAGTACACACAAAATAAACTTTGCATATCAGTCGATATAGGTTGTGAGTTGTAGCTTACACATGATGAGAATATCAGTTGATACATGCTGCGAGTTGCATCTTACACAGGCTGCGAATATCAGCTGATATAGGCTGCGAGTTGCAACATGCAAAGGATACGAATATCATATGGTACAAACAACAAGTTGTATCTTACACATGATGTGAATCTTAGCTGATACAGGCTACAAATTATAGCCTACTATAATGTTCATGACCTGACTAATCTAGGAAATACGACTAATATGATATGTCCACTATCTGATCTGATACACTATGGTTTCTAGATGTGTTTTAGATGTGTATATGTGTAATTAATTGTTTAAAACATATAAATGAGCATACAGAAAGTAAATGAGATGAAAGACTACGAATATTGTATTATGATATCTCTGGAGTACAATGTCGAATGCCGCTGAATAAAATAAATCACTCGGCTAGATCAATGACAAAAGGATCTTGGCCGGAATACAATAAGAAAACTAAAACAATAATACCCGATAATAGAATAACACTGCGAGATCAATGGATGAGGGGTAAGATCTGCTACAAGGTACGACATCTCATATGACAACTGCTGTAAGTATTGAAAGTTTGCTCTGGTAGCTAAACCCCTTGGATTTGCTTGGAAATTGTCCGAAACAATTCACCATGCTCTCTCTCTCAGTCCTGGTGACTGACCGACCCTCTACTGGTATGTGTGGACCCCAGATGGATCCCCTTGGAGAAATGCGCCCCCTCTGCTTCCCTAAAACTACGCCCTAGTGATTCCCCTGGCAGAATTGGATGATAAAGGTGTCAAACTGAGTGCCTTGGCCTACTATGAAATGGATCAAAAGGATTTCCTGGGATTTGATTTGATGATCACTCGGGAATCCCAAATGTGTCCTCCCCAACTGTTGCACCCTCAACGGTTGGAAAATGCACTAGGGATGATTTCTTCATCATAATCTAAGGAGAAACTAGGAAATAAATGCACCTTTCCTTCCTCTCAATTGGGTTGGAAGGGAATCTATGGATTCTCCCTAGATGGGACAAGTTGACTCACTAAACCTCCTCAGAAGTTGCGCCCTCACCCTGAATAAATGCACCCTTGCTGCTGGAACCTATGAAACTGCTGTTGAATACTGATGGAAGACTTGTGTGATATCCCCGGTGACTAGGGTGTGTCTCTCAACACCAAAATCATCCACTGGTGTATTCCTCCTGGAATCTACTGAGCTATCTCTCCTGAGATGCACGTCTCTCCCCACTGACAAGTCAAAATCTGCATGATCTTGAATTAGATTGCGTTACTTTCTCTTATCGCTGCCAAAACCCTAATTCACTGTTGACTCTATTTTTAGCTCATCTGTTCTATTTTTAGCTCAAGTTGTCTTAAAAGTGATTTTAGTCACTTTTATCTCAATGCCACTTTCGAATTATAACTCCCTCAGTTGAAGTGACCTCTAGTAACCTTGTTTATCCCTATCTGTCCCTGGCTATAGTCTAATGAGGTTGTTTAGAACACTAAGCCTCCTCTCCGAAGCTCCTATTTGGAAAGGGGCATTACACTTACAAAGACTGCGAATATCAGTTGATACAGGATGCGAGTTGCAACTTACATAGGCTGCGAATATCAGCTGATATAAGCTGTGAGTTACAACATACAAAGGATGTAAGTTGAAACATACACAGTCTGCGAATATCAACGAATACAGGCTATAATTCAAGATGAGCGAGATTTTTTATGATATTGCTAGTCAATATGTAAGTCTAATGCAAAAGCTAGGGGGAACATGCAACCTCTGTGAGCATATGTAGTCTAGTGAAAAATTCAGGGGGAAGATACAACCTCTGTGAGTATAGACAGACTGGTGCAAAAGTTAGGGGGAACATACAACATGTGTGAGCCTAGTCAAGCCTTGAGAGCCATGAGAAAAAGTCAAGGCATGTAGCAAAAGTTAGGTTGAACATAAAATTCCTATGAGCTAGAAACAAACAATCTTCTTGATATTGCAAATGATGTAAATGTATTGATCTAGTGCATTGGCATGTGTAACACTATCCACCATGAAGAAATTCGAATTGCCATGTATAAGAGTCAAGTTGTGTAAAGTTGCATAAGTTGCATAGTTTCATAGTTGCATAAGTTGCATAAAGTTGAATAAAGTTGCATAAGTTGCATAGTTGCATAAATTTGCATAAGTTGCATAGTTGCATAAAGTTGTATAAGTTGCATAGTTGCATAAGTTGCATGTTGTATAAAATTTCATAGTTGCATAAGTTGCATGTTGCATAAGTTATATAAAGTTCCATAAAGTTTCATAGTTGCATAAAGTTGCATAGTTGCAAAAAGTTGCATAGTTGCATGTTGCATAAAGTTTCATAGTTGCATAAGTTGCATGTTGCATAAAGTTGCATAGGTTTTATAGTTGCATAAAGTTGCATAAGTTGCATAACTTTCATAGTTGCATAAAATTGCATAAGTTGCATAGTTTCGTAAAGTTGCATAAGTTTCATAGTTGCATAAAGTTGCATAGTTGCATAAAGTTGCATAAGTTGCATAGTTGCATTAAAGTTGCAAGTTGCATAGTATTTCTGGAATTTGAATAAGATATTTAGTAGGAATGAAGAAGACATTGTTATTGTTTTTTAGTATAGTATTTCTAAAAGTGTTTTTGAAGAGTCTTGTGAAGATACAGTCTTCCTTGCTGCTCCAGGGGATAAAAACCAAGATTTTCATAATCAAGTTGAAATATTACATAAGAAGAAAGGCATGGTTGTCCAAGTAGACCTATAAGAAGAGTAAATACCTGATAATATTACAACTCAGTAAAAAAAAAATCAACTTTGTATATCAGCCGATACAGGTTGTGAGTTGCAGCTTACACAGGCAACGAATATCAACTAATACAGGCTGCGAGTTGCAGTTTACACATGATGCGAATATCAACCGATACAAGCTGCGAGTTGCAACATACACAAGATGTGAATATCAACCAATACATGTCGTGAGTTGCAACTTACACATGCTATGAATATCAGTTGATATAGGCTACGAGTTGTAGCATACACAGGCTACAAATATCAATTGACAAAGGCTGTGAGTTGTAGTATACACAGGTTGCGAGTTAAATATTGGGACCTAGGAGGATCTCAATAAAAGCAACAAAGGAGTGATGAGAAGGATCTCATGATTTTTGTCAGCATGGGAGTATGATGCAGGAGCATCTCGCATCTCTCCATCTCATCATAGCGTCAACAACCAGTACAACAACGCACTAGGAGGGAGTGGATCCCAAGGAGAGAGAAGTGTCAATCTTCTCATTTTTGAGTTTAAATCTCAAGTCTTTAAT
Organism: Picea mariana; assembly: GCA_032191745.1. NCBI lineage: Eukaryota > Viridiplantae > Streptophyta > Pinopsida > Pinales > Pinaceae > Picea > Picea mariana. The sequence goes on along the minus strand of JASDQU010013057.1, from coordinate 178,857 downwards.
ACAATTTAATGTAATTAAAGTTTGAAAAGGATTGAGGAGGGCCAAGCCTTTATATTATGTAAAGATGAGTGTAAAGTCACCTTT
>JASDQU010013057.1:130914-150960 GCA_032191745.1 Picea mariana | reverse complement strand
AGTTGCATGTTGCATAAGTTGCATGTTGCATAAAGTTGCATAATTGCATAAAGTTGCATAAGTTGAATAAAGTTTCATAAGTTTCATACTTGCATAAAGTTGTATAAAGTTGCATAAGTTTCATAGTTGCATAAAGTTGCATAAAGTTGTATAAAGTTGCATAAGTTTCATAGTTGCATAAAGTTGCTTAAGTTGCATAGTTGCATAAAGTTGCATGTTGGATAAAGTTGCATAAGTTGCATGTTGGAAAAAGTTGCATAAGTTGCGTAGTTAAATAAATTTTCATAAGTTGCATAGTTGCATTAAAGTTGCATAGTATTTCTGCAATTTGAATAAGAGATTCAGTAGGGATGAAGAAGACATTGTTGTTGTATTTTGTTGAATTTTCACTATGCTAGGCTCAAGAATGGTGTTTATTTAATTTTGCATGTAATTGAACCATAAAAAAATGCAGCTACACCATACACAAGTGATGCAATAACCAACATCACAAGAAGAATTACCATGCACAAGAACACAAGAAACATCCTAGGAAACCCTTCTACACAAGGGAAGAAAACTGAGCAATCCTTTTCTATATTCTCAAGAGAAGATCCTCCAACCATAAAACCCTAATGCACACAAGAGGGTGCTCTACAACCTTGAAAATAGCACCCAAGAGAGGTGCGCACTTCAGCCTTAAAGGTAGGTCTGAAATTTCCAAATGACAAGTGAAGTTTGTGTTTCCTCAATGGGGAAATCACCTTTATTTACACTAGACTAGACACCGCAATATGCGTGTCTATTGGCACAATAGGGACAACCTCAATAACTCAGAAATATAATTAATTATTACAATAAACCTTAATTATCTTTCACATATGGTGGGGCTGACTTTTACCCTTTACATTATAATTATGGTTACAAGTAAATCTTACACTTAGAAAATATAGCAAGGGATCCACATGTCCACTAGTGCTAAGCCACTAGGGACACGTCCACCCATGCTCAGCCACAGGGAAATCATACTCAACATATCTCTATCTCAACTGAGTCCATAGGAGAATCATCTGGAGTACCATCTCAATCCTGAATCAACTGAGTCCACAAGAGTGCAAAGCCAAGAGACCACATCGATTCAACTCTCACAAAGAGGAGAACGATACAACCATCACATGGGCACACCCAACACTAGGGCACGACTCAACTCAGTCCAGAGGAGAACGATACACCCCATCACATGGGTACACTCAACATTGGGCTCTCTCACAAGTCAACTCAACTCAGTCACAGAGGAGAACGTATCCTGGAGAATGTCACACGACATTGTAATCATCAAAACTCCCTCTCAACTAGGGGGGAATTCTTCACCAGGACAAGTCTCTCACGGAAGTACTCGAATTTCGTCTTGGCAAGCGGTTTGGTGAAGATATCTGCAATCTTCTCATGTGTAGGAAGGTACTACACATGTACTGCTTTCCTCTGCACTTATCTTTGATATAAAGGTATTTGATCTCAATGTGTTTCGATTTATCGTGAAACACATGATTCTTTGAGAGCTTCACACAAATCTGGTTATCACAATGAATAATTGTAGAATCCATCTCATGATCAAATAAATCTGTAAGGATCTTGCGAAGCCACACTGCTTTGCATATTTCCACACTCAACACTGTATACTCTGCTTCTGCGGTAATCAAATCCACAGAGCTTTGTTTCCTACTGCACCAGGAAACCATGGCAGACCCCAAGGTAAAACAACAACCAGATGTGCTCTTCTGGTCCCCTGTGCTCCCTTTCCAATTTACATTGGCATATCCCTACAATCTCATGTCTACATCGAAGGCATATATCATGCCATATCCAATAGTGCCTCATAGACATCGCAATACATGATTCATTGCTATCTAGTGAGTTTGTCTTGGCTGACTCATAAACCGACTGAGTACGTTCACTGCATAGCATATATCAGGTCTGGCTTTGACCAGATAAATCAATGATCCAATCAACTATTGGTAAAGATGTGGATCAATCTTGCCTGAATCAGTAGAAGCCTCGTTCATTTTCTTCAGATCCATCACCATCGGTGTAGGCATGGTTTTGCAGTCTGTCATACCGAATTTCTTCAATATCTCCACTGTATATTTTTCTTGGCTCAAGAAAATATCATTATTCCTCTGCCATACTTCCAGTCCCAAGAAGTAGTGCATCATACCCAGATCCTTCATCTAGAATTCAGAATTCAATGCTCACTTGCATTCAACAATAAGTCTTTTTGAACCGGTGAGGAATAAGTCATCAACGTACATGACAAAGATCATGCACTCATCACCAACAATATGATAATATAGGTTTGGATCAACAACACTCTTGCTAAATCCCAAACTCATCATATATCCATCCATATTCTCATACCAAGCATGAGGTGCCTGCTTTAGTCCATACAGGGATTTCTTCAACCTATACACATGAGATTTCTCCTCATGTATAAAGAATCCCTCTGGCTGCTCGATGTAAGATTCTTCCTCAACCTCACCATTGAGAAAAATTGTCTTTACATCCATCTGATGTAATCTCCAAACCATGGATGCTGCTAGTGCAATGATAGTATGGATGGAAGTGTATAGGGCTATAGGAGCAAATGTCTCCTCATAATCAATTCCCTCTACATGTGAGAATCCTTTGGCCACAAATCTTGCTTTTTACTGCACGAAACTTCCATCAACTGCATGCTTGATCTTATAGATCCACTTGGTAGTCACTATAGACTTCCCTTCTGGTCTCAGAACAATATCCCACACATCATTATTCATGATGGACTTATACTCTTATGTCATGGAATCTTGCCACACCTGCTGACCTATTGCTTCTCCATGACAAGAAGGCTCAGTATCAATGATGTGGCTCATGGCTGAAACATAGCTCACAAATATTTTTGGTCTCTTTATCTCTCAAAATGTGCCTTGAGGAGTTGCATGTCCCTTTGCCTCCTGCAGAGTTTGTCAATCCTAGGCATGCCTTTTATGGCCTACTGCAATGTCTCCAGGGACATCAACTGGAACAACTTGATCAATGGTTGTCTCCCTTTGAACTGCTGAAGGCGGAGAAGGTACCGTCTCACTATTATTCTCAAATATTTTGACTCCCTCTGATGTCGAAAGGATAAACATATGTCCTGGAGGAATTGTGACATTATCCTATGTTGCTATCCTATAGATATCCCATGTCTTCTCAGGTCCTCTACTTCATCTACAATACTTTGTTGGCCTCCTGTACTAGGATAATAAAGAAAAAATGGAATCCCGTACTAGGGATAATGGTCCAAGTCATGAGGGCTCCCATACTAGGGATAATATCCTTCATTATCAAAATGCAAACAACTATAGGGTAATGATGAAATCAAATAAGGAATGTAGTATGAAAAATTACCTTAGTCTACAGTCATCTCAATATTGCTTTTGGTCCTCCTGAGAAAAATCAGAAGAAGAAAGCCTCATCTTTCATGTCTTCATCTTTCTGAGGTGGGTCTGGATCAATGTCAGTAGTGGAGGCATGTTGTCTTCCTCTCTTCCTGGTAGGACACTTTCTCACAAAGTTTCTATACTTGTCACATTTGAAACACTGGATCTTTGATTTGTCTTTTCTATGATCATACCCTGAAGCTGATGAAGTCTTGTTGCCTTTGAATGCTTGACTGAATCTTCTTCTATTTATTCCTCCTTTCTTTGTATGAAAGGCAAGAGCATGATTATCATCATGAGGGGAGTCTTGCACTCCTCTATCTATAAGTCTGATTTCTTCCTGGGTACAGTCTGTCCATAGACGATCAAAAGTAGGTAGTTCTTCTCTACCACTGATACTTTGAAGAAATGGTTCCCAATGTCTTGGAAGAGCATTGAGAGTGGTCAAGACAAGTTCTTTGTCTGATATTATTTCTCCAATGGCACCTAGATGATCTATAATCTTTGAAATATTCATGAAGAAGGTAGCAACTATTTCATATTTTGTCATCTTAATATTTTGAAGCTGACCCTTCAATGTAAGAGCTTTGAGGGTGTTTTTACTCTTGTTGATGATTACAACTGTATGAGACATTCTCCAGGACATAGGCTAATTGAGTCGACTTGAGAGAGAGCCCCTGAGATGGGCGTGTGGTTCCTATCTGAGACAGAGCTGGAACTTAGAGATTGCCTCCTCCTTATAGAGAGTTGAGAATAACTCCATATGATTCTCCCTGTTAACACAATGAGAAAGGAGATCTACAGAGTCAGACCTTCCTGTAACCCTAATTGTAATGTAAAGGGTGCAGGTCAGCCCCACCTTAATGTAACTGATAATTAATGTAAAAGATAATTAATCTAGTTAATATTAGTTATATTATGAGATAGAGAGTTTGGCCCTGTTGTGCCAATAGACACTTTTGTTGACAGGTCAAGTCTAGTATAAGTAAAGGTAAATTCCCTATTGAGGAATCATATCTTTTGTGTGAATTTGGAAATTTCAGCAAGTACATCTTCTTGGGAAAAGTGCACACCTCTCTTGGGCACTAGTATTATAGGATTTGAAATCACCCTCTTGTGTGATAGGTATTTATGGTGGTGGAGGTATTTCTCTTGAAGAATATAGCAAAGGATTGGTTGGGTTTTCTTCCATTGTTGAGAAGGGTTTCCCAGGATACTTCTTGTGTAGTTGTGCATGGTGTTTGTTCTTGTGATCTTGGTTGCTGCAAAAAATTATCTATGGTTTAAGTAAAATGATAAAATGGAAAGAACTTCATGCTTAAGCCTAGCTTATTGAAAAATCAACAAATCTCAAACATATTCTTCAATCCTTCATACATCTCACGAGCTATCTTTAAGTTGGAAATACGAGGTAGGAGATGATATCTCACTGAGTAGATGATTATCTTCCTTTCCTTGACGTCATCTTCCTTCCATTCTTCTTTCTCTTCATCGGTAGATATCTCTGGTAAAGCCTTTTGTATCACACTCGATAGGTCATCCTCTTCCAGGGTGATCTGTAGTATTGACTTCCAGGAACTTTAGTTGCTTGATCCATCAAGATTATATTTCACCAAGGTTATGTTCCTCATGGTTTGCAAATTCTTCCAACAACCCTTAGAAACTAGCCTAGGAAACCTAACGGCTAGGATAGGCTAGCAACCTTAGGTTTTGTTGGTCTTATGAATGCCAACAATAAGCCTTGAAAGTCAGAAGAACACTGGTAAGTTTGAAAAATCCTTCAATGAGCTGTAGAAACCCTAAAACCAAAATTCTACAGAAAATTGCGGAACCCTAGAAACCCTAGGGCCAAAAATCCAAAATTCTTAGAATTGAAATATGAAGCTTGATAGAGGTGTGCTGAAGGAGGCCGTACACTCCGATGCAATTTTTATCCCCAACGTTTCAGTGGAAGGTGCTGAAACCACCCAAGGAGAGGGTTGTACTTTTTCTGGAAACCCTAGGAGGGCCATATGGTTACGCAGAAGAGAGGATGACTTGCTTGAAATCTCGTGCAATGGCTTATTTCAAGTCCTAAGCTCTGATACCATGTTGAATTTTCACTATGATAGGCTCAAGCATGAGGTTTATATAATTTTGCATGTACTTGAACCATAAAAAAATGTAGCTACACCATACATAAGTGCTGCAATAACCAATATCACAAGAAGAATTACCATGCACAAGAACACAAGAAATATCCTTGGAAACCCTTCTACAAAAGGGAAGAAAACCCAACAATTTTTTTCTATATTCTCAAGAGAAGATCCCCCAACCATAAAATCCTAATGCACAGAAGAGGGTGCTCTACAACCTTGAAACTAGCACCCAAGAGAGGTGCGCACTTCGGCCTTATAGGTAGGTATGAAATTTCCAAATGACAAGTCAAGTGTGTGTTTCCTCAATGGGAAAAACATATTTATTTATACTAGACCAGACACAACAATAGGTGTGTCTATTGGCACAACAGGGTTGACCTCAATAACTCAGAAATATAATTAATTATTACAATAAAACTTAATTATCTTTCACATATGGTGGGGCCAACTTGTACCTTTTACATCATAATTAGGGTTACAATTAAATATTACACTTAGACAATATAGCAAGGGATCCACACGTCCACTAGTGCTCAGCCACTAGGGACACGTCCACTTGTGCTCAGCCACAGAGATGTCATACTCAATAGATCCCTATCTCAATTGAGTCCACAGGAGAATCATATGGAGTACCATCTCAAGCCTGACTCAACTGAGTCCATAGGAGTACAAAGGCAGGAGACCACAACGACTCAACTCTCACATAGAGGAGAACGATACACCCATCACATGGGAAAACCCAACACTAGGGCACGACTCAACTCAGTCTAGAGGAGAATGATACACCCCATCACATGGGTACACCCAACATTGGGCTCTCTCACAGGTCAAATCGACTTATTCACAGAGGAGAACGTATCCTCGAGAATGTCACATGACGTTGTAATCATCAACACTTTTTAGTATAGTATTTCTAAAAATGTTTTTGAAGAGTCTCATGAAGATACTGTCTTCCTTGCTGCTCCAAGAGATAAAAACCAAAATTTTCATAATCAAGTTGAAATATTACATAAAAAGAAAGACATGGCTGTCCAAGTAGACCTAGAAGAAGAGAAAATACTTGATGATATTACAACTCAGTACACACAAAATCAACTTTGCATATCAACCGATACAGGCTATGAGTTGCAACTTACACAGGATGTGAATATTAGCTGATACAAGCTGCGAGTTGTATCTTACATAGGCTATGAACATCAGCTAATACAAGTTGTGAGTTGCAACATACACAAACTACGAATATCAACTGATACAGGTTGTGAGTTGCATCTTAAACATGCTGCGAATATCAGTTGATACAAGATGCGAGTTGTAGCTTACAGAGGTTGTGAATATCAACTGATATATGATGTGAGTTGCATATTACACAGGCTATGAATATCAGTTGATACAGGCTGCAAGTTGCAACCTACAAAAGATGCGAATATCAATTGATACAGGCTGCGATTCAAGACGAATGAGATGCTTTATGATCTTGCGAGTCAATATGTAAGTCTAATTCAAAAGCCAAGGGGAGAGTACAACCTCTGTGAGCATAGACATTATAGTGCAAAAGTCAGGGGGAATGTACAACCTATGTGCACATAGACAGATTGGTGAAAAAGTCAGGGGCAACATACAACCTCTGTGAGCCTAGTCAAGCCTTGTGAGACATGATAAAAAGTTAATGCATCTAGCAAAAGTTAGGTTGAACATAAAATTCGTATGATCTAGAAACAAACAATCTTCTCGATATTGCNTGGATATCTACTATTGAACTACTCTTTTATCACTCAAATATGATACTTTGGGTTTTCTGGATGCGTTTGGGTTATTGTGTGAACATGCCTGGTGATTTTCGCATGTGTGTTTCATTCATTTATTGTTTTACCAGTATACATGATGCATGCGAAAGAAAGGACAACACATCTCGCTAATATGTATTATGAGGAGAAAGAAAGAAATATAATAATATGATGGAAGCAAATAAAATAGTCAGCAGTTAGATCTCATGGATTGTCACTGGAATAAAAAGAAACTAATATGAATTTCTCGTGATCAGAAGATGAAAGAAGATCTGGCATGCATAGATAGATCGACAAAAAGGCATTTCCGGGAGATCACGACAACTGCTATAGGTACTGGAAAACTCGCCCCGATGGATATACTCATTGGAATGGACTGGAAAATTTCCCAAACTGAGCGCCCTGGCCTCTAGGATTCTCCTGGAAACTGTCGGACTGAATATCTGACCTCTGAACCTCTAGATGTCACCCCCCTAGGGATTTGTGCACCTCCTAGGATATGTGAGTGTACTCGAGTGATACCACTAATGAAATATGATGATGTACATCTAAAAATGATCATCCCAGACTCCTCTGTAATGGGTCGGAAGGGTTTCCTCAGATCTGACCCAGAATACCCCTTGGAACCCCAAATGCACTTCCTCAAGAGTTGCGCACTATCTGACTGTCTTCTATGATATATTCCACCATCAGAAACTAATGACTAGTGTCTCAAAATAAGCACCCTGGCTAGCTCTTAACTGGGTTGGAAGGAATATGCAAGCTACTACTCCATCTAGTGCAGCTACACAAAACCCTCTCTCTAACTCTTGCGCCCTCACTAGATGAGCTGCGCAATCATTGCAAACTGAATCTGTTTAATAGCATGGTGAAATAACTGGATGGTATCTACGATAGGCTAGGGTGTGTCTCTCAACACCAAAATTGATCAATGGTGGTGGTTTCCTCTAGAAATCTACAAAACAACAAAGGGGTTGATTTCCTCCTCCTCTGGAAACTGTCCCAACATCAAATCATAACATAACGAGGAATTAGGTCGAATTCCTCCCTTTATAATATTCCCAATCTAATTCTCCATTGACATCACTTAAGCTAGGCACTTTTCCTCCTAAGGTGAGTAAGTAATTAATTAAGTCCCCCCTCAACACCTTTTCATTATATTTCTCTGTTGACTTTAGCTTAAGTGACTTTTCCTTTCCAATTTTGCTTAATTCATCGTTTAGCCACCAAATCACCCTTATTTATCCTCTTGTTCCTTGTTTTTGCCTGACTATAGTCTACAGGAACAAATAGATGACTAAGTCACTCCCTGTTGGCCTAATATTGGGTTCCTTCCTGAAATTGCTTGTCCTCAAGCAACATCAATCCTGGGTGTTGCAAAATAATCTATCTCTCCCATGTGGCATCCTGCACTGGAAGTCCCCTCCATCTAACCAAGCACTCTTTGATGACCCTGCTCCTCAAACTGTGATTTATATACTCGAGAACCTCCTTCGGAACTAGCTCCAATTGACCCTCCTCATCCAAGCATGGAAACTCCTCTGAAATGTTGACCTTCTATCCCACTGCCTTTCTAAGGAAAGAAACGTGAAATATGTTATGAATATTGCTACCCTCCAGTATCTCTAGCTCGTATGCCACCTCACATACCCTCCTGATGACTCAGTATGTCCCATAATATTTCAACTTCATCTTCTCTGCTCTACTTCTCTTCAAGGAGGACTGTCTGTATGGATGTAACCGTAGAAAAACCAAGTCCCCTACCTGAAAATTGTGCTCTATCCTCTTTCTTTCTGCATGGATATTCTGCTGGTTTTGAGCTTCCTACAAGTTTTCCTTCATTTCTCGTAGGATCCTCTGTCTCTCCTCCACCCAGTCTTTGGCCCTCGAGACCCTACTATCCACAAACACAGTCTCCTCAAAAGAGGGTGTATCGTATCCATACAATGCTCTAAATGGTAATAGCCTGATAGACATATGGTAAGCCGTGTTGTAGCAATACTCACCCATGTGAAATCATCTCACCCATGTGCACTGCTTCCCTCCCACATAGTTTCTCATATACCCCTCCACCCATTTGTTGACAATATTTGTCTTTCCATCTGTGTGTGGGTGGTAGCTGGTACTCGTGGCTAGATTTGTGCCTTCGAACCCAAAAATCTCCTGCCAAAACGCGTTGATGAAGCACCCATCTCTCTCACTAATTATCTGTTTGGGTAAGTCGTGCAACCGTAATACCTCTTTGAAAAATAACTCTGCTACCTATATGGCCTTGTATTCCATGGGTATGGAAAAAAAAATGTGAAAATTTGGTCATCCTGTCAACTACCAAAAATATACAGTCCCCGCTCTGCACTCAAGGAAGACCTATAATGAAGTTCATAGAAATGCTCTCCCATTTCTTCTCTGGAATGGGTAGAGGCTGAAGTAACCCCGCAAGGTGTGTCTACTCGAACTTGTTCTACTGACAAGTCATGCACTCCTGGATGTGTTTCAGTACATCATCCTTGAGACCCTTCCATTAGAATCTCTCCCTGATCTGCCTGTAAGTTTTGAAGTACCCCTAATGCCCGACTACAGGTGAATCATGACACACCTTCAGAATATTCCCCTTCAAGGTAGATTCTGGAACCAAGTAGATCCAGTCCTTGTAGAAAATGACAGCATCTAGTACCTAGTATCTGTCATCAACCACCTGTCCATCCATCACCTCACAAGCAAATTTATTTTTGGAGTATTCCACCAACAAATGTGCTTCCCAATCTGTGAAAATGTCTATCATAGAACACCCTGGTGGCCTCATGGACAAGGCATCTGCTACGAACTTCCTCTTTACCTTGACATACTCAATGTTAAAGTCAAAGGATTGCATCTTCAAGACCCACTTATGTTGTCTCTCACTGAGGTCTTTCTGATCCAGGAAATATTTGAGACTATTGTGATCAATCTTCACTACAAATCTGCTACCTACTAGATATTGCCTGAATTTGGTTAAGGCATGCATGATCGCTAGAATTTCCTTGTCATAAATAGAGTAGATTCTCTCTGACTTGTTGAGCTTCCTTCTCTCGAACATAATGGGATGGCCTCTCTACATCAAAACTTCTCCAATCCCCACCCTTGATGTGTCACACTCTGAGACAAATGGATGTGAGAAATCCATAAGGGCTAGAACAGGGCATGTGCTCATAACCTCCTTCATTTTCTCAAATGTCTGTTGTGACTCCTGTGTCCAATGAAAGGTGCCCTTCTTGGTCAAATATGTGAGTGGTTCTCCCAACTATGAAAATCCCTTGACAAACTGCCTGTAGTAACTACATAAACCAAAGAATCCCTTCAGCTCCATGAGGTTCTTGGGTGTTGGCCAATCCAAAATGGCCCTGATCTTCTCCTGATGAACCTGTACTCCCTGCTCACTGATGATATTCCCCAAGTACAATATTTCTCTCATGCCAAACTCACATTTGGACTCCTTGGCATATAATGACTGTGCATGAATAATGCCCAAGACCTCCTCCAAATGTGCCATATTCTCATCCCACATCCTATTGTAAATCAATATATCATCGAAGAATACCAAAAGGTATTTTCTCAACTTCCCTCTAAAGATCTGGTTGATGCAAGACTGGAAAGTGGTAGGTGTGTTGGTCAATCCAAACAACATGATTAAGAATTCAAAATGTCTGAAATCACACCTGAATGTTGTCTTCTCTATATCCTGTTCCCTGATGATGATCTAATGATATCCTGACCACAGATCAATCTTGGTGAAGAAAACTTCCCCATGTAACTCGTCCATCAACTCATCTATGCGCGGAATGGGGTACCTATTCTTGATCATTTTCTTGTTGAGATATTTGTAATTAATGCACATCCTCAATGTTCCATCCTTCTTCAGTACCAAAATGAATGAAGAGGAAAAATGACTCGTGTTGGGCATGATGTGCCCCATCGAAAGAAATTCTTTTATTGCTTTCTCAATCTCATCCTTAAATCTATTGGGGTGCATGTTATCCCCTATCCTAGGGATAACTAAGGATATTATGTATCGAGGCCCATAGGTCCTAGACATGGAGTACCAAGAGCCATATTGACTTGAGCTTGGCCCTAGAGGGCCCATCCTTTCTTCAGCACCTCCCATCTACCAACAACAACATCCACCCCATTTCTCTGGTTCTGAAGTAGCAGTGGTTCTTTCTCCATGAGGTAATGAGTCCGGGTATCATGGTATGTGTTACTATGATTCTCAAAACATTTGAATATGTGCACTTAATTCTATTTTTCTTCATGAAGTTTTCTTGGACATCAAGCCTTTTAACTTTCCCATACCTAGGGGGAATGACAGAGTGCCCTAGAAATATGGTTTCCTTAGGGATGAGTTGTCACTAGGTGGGTCTATGAAAGGTCATCATCCATTCCTTCCATACTTATCACTTTTCATATATCCCCTACATTGGTTTGGGAATTGGGTTTGCCAAGATAGTAAGGGTTGTACCCTACCTTGTGGGAATAAGGGGCTAAATTAATAGAGGGTAAAAGTATCTGGAAAAATTTAAAAGCCAATATCAAACCTTGAGATGCTTCACCCAAGGATCCTAGAGAAAGCAATAAAAGACTTCTTAGTGTTAGCACAAGATTGGTTAAGTCGCCAAGTGTCAAGAAAAATCATTGAAAACAATCTCACAAGGTTCCAAGCATCAAAATCACCCATGGATTTACGCTACCGAATTTCACGCAGACACACACTCGAGTGCTACCTAAAGGCGCTACTGAAATTCTGGTAGAGACCAAATTGTGTAGAGTTATTTTACCAGTTTTGAGTCACTAACTTGAAACTTGGATTATGAACAAATGAGAATGTATTTTTAAAAACCAGAGGAGGTTTTTGTTTATAACATTCCAAATAACAAAAACCTCTCTCAAATTTTCAAAATGTGTTATGGTTTGAGATATATTATACATATAAATGGAGCTACCGAATGTGCACCATGATGCTACCAAATTTCCTGTAGCGGTCACGGTTCTGATATTTGACCTGTTGGGAGGTTGCCACCTATCAAGGAGGATTCGAATAGCTTCTCAAGGATCAATTATATGTGAAGGGAAACCTGCACCTAAGTTTTAGCTCCATCAAAGGCCTCATGCATTAGGTGGAAACAATTTATTAATAACTTCCAACAAATTCTTGAAAATTAGCAGTTTGTTGGATTTTTGTCTCTTTGATTATTACCACCTATCTCCAAGGCTTAGAATCCAATGGAGGAGATGGGATTCAACCTCCTTAGTTAATTTGGATGATATTGTCTATTTAAAGAAGGATATATCTCTTGGAAAGAGAGGGGGAGAGAGGCCGAGATGCTTTGCTTTTGTACTTTGACAAATTAATTTGAAGATAGCCTATCTTATCATTTTCTGTGTTAAGAATTCATTTGCAGAAGGAAGTGATGTTTAGCTATGTTTTCTCTTTGTTTTGACTCTTAAACTTTGTTCTTATTCAAAAGCAAGTGTGAGAGGGTTTCTTTGGAGGATCCTTTGGGATCTTCTACCTTGTGTGTTGCTAATTCTCTTCTGAGAAGGATCTTCAGATTATGATTCTTCTTCTACTGTATAAATATTATGCTTGAAAAGGATTGTTACGTCTTTCTGTTTGCAGTTCTTTGTTTTCTCATAAAAGTATTCCACCTAAAAGCATTGAAAGGCTAAACATTGCATTTGGATGATCTGTTTTGCTGCATATGGAAGATGATTTGCAGGGATAGATTCATATGATTTTTCAATTCAAGTAGATAACTTCAGCCCTACCTCTCTTATAATTTCAAAATCAACTTTATTTTTGTATTTCTTGATGTGTAAGGCTTACCCCTATCCAGTCATGGGGTGACTCCTTACGCTAACATTTTTGGCACTGTTGTCGGGGATAGATTTGAGTAGATTGAAAATCTCCCTGGGAAGAATGACATTGCACAACTCTAGCTTTAGATGGGGACTGAAGTTGGAGACCTTCAAGACTGCACATTCACCATGGTGACTCCATTGTTCAGAATCTATTGGTGACTCCACTGGAATGAGACAAATTAAATGGCTATGAAGGATATCCTGGCCAAGAGGTTTTCCCCACTCAATTTCTCAGCCATATATGATTATCCACATCCTGTGCCTCTTATTGATGAATGGAAATATCTATTGCCTAGATTTTATGAAGGTGAGGATGAGCATGTTCAAGAATTTCATGCTTTGATGCAAAAATTTGACATCCATCATGAAGATATATTGATGAAAATGTTCATGTATTCATTGGATGGGGATGCATGTAAATGGTATTTCTTGTTACCCCCTTCCATTATTTCATCCTTGAAGGATTTCCACAGAGTATTCAATGAAAACTACAAAAGGTTTTATCCCTCTAAAAGTATTTGTCATAACTATTGTGAGGGATATGTAGAATGTGCTCAAGATCTGTTAGATTACTCTGTCGAATATAAAGATGAAAGCGATTTTATTCACTGTCCAAATGAAAGCATAAAGAATACTCCTGTATTTGGAGAGGACAACATTCATCACTTTGTTTCAGATGAAAATCATGTGTATGAACAACTAGAAGAAACAGTTATTGCTGTTCTTGAAATGAATATTTTTAACAATTATAGTCTTGATGAAATCACTGTTTTAGAGGTTGATCATAGATATGAAGGGCAACCCATTTTTGATGAATATTATAGTGATGATGAGCAACAATATTATCCTATATTTGATCACTATGAAGACAGGGAGTATGATGCAGAGGTTGGCCTTGTCACAAAATACATAACCCAAAGATTTGACCAGGAGCAACCCTTAGTTGAGGCACATGAAGATATCGTTTATACACAACTAGAAGTAAATCAACAATCATCAGTTGATCAGCAACCACCTACGTCAATCCTTGTTCCACTTGTACCCATAGTTTACAGTAAGCAACTTGAAGTGGAAAAATAAATATGCTATCAGTCCCATGTGTTTTGTCACCATTTTCATGACCCTGTAGGGGTGTATATGGAGTTGTATTTCTCAAATGTTTTGGAACATGTAAACTTTATTGTGTTAGCAACAGTTAGAGGAGATATAGGAAATGTTTTCAAACCATTGTCATATTCCTCTTGTCTGTTGTCAATCATTGTCATTATAAAGACTCATGTCTGCAAGTTGCTTGAATGTCTTTGGTGGAAGTTTTCCTTCACCTAGCCTATTGTAAAAGTTAGTTAGCTTAGGTTTTGTACATAAATAAGCTCCATCAAGAGCAGGTGTGTTTGCTTTCTGATTGAAAGTAGAGTAATATAAGTTTTCTGTATGTTTTCTTCAACACGATGCATCAAAGCATGACTCCACAAGCCCAAAGGATAAGGCATTGAAACTACAAGAGTCCTTAGAGCCTCACAGGGAGGACTCTATCCCCCATGGAGCCTATGTTAGCACAAGATTGGTTAAGGCGCCAAGTGTCAAGAACAAGCATTGAAAACACTCTCATAAGGTTCCAAGCATTAAAATCACCCACAGATTTATGCTAGTGAATTGCACGTAGACACACAGGCGGGCTCTATCTAAAGGCGCTACTGCAATTCTGGCAGAGACCAAATTGGGCAAAGTTATTTTACCAGTTTTGAGTCACTAACTTGAAACTTGTATTATAAACAAATGAGAAGGCATTTTTGAAAACTGGAGGAGGTTTTTCTTCATAACATTCCAAATAAAAAAAACCTCTCTTAGTTTTTCAAAATGTGTTATTTTTTGAGAGATATTAAACATAGAAATGGCACTACTGAATGTGCACAATGATGCTACCGAATTTCCTGTAGCGGTCATGGTTTTGATATTCGCCCTGTTGGGAGGTTGCCACCTATCAAGGAGGATTCAAATAGATTCTCAAGGATCAGTTAGATGTCAAGGGACACCTGCACCTAATTTTTAGCTCCATCAAATCCCTCATGCATGAGGTGGAAACAATTTATTAATAACTTCAAACAAATTCCTAAAAATTAGCAGTTTGTTGGATTTTTGTCTCTTTGATTGTTGCCACCTATCTCCAAGGCTTAGAATCCAATGGAGGAGATGGGATTCAACCTCCTTATTTCATTTGGATGCTATTGTCTATTTAAATAAGTAGATATATCTTGGAAAGAGAGGGGGGGAGAGGCCGAGAGGCTTTGTTTTTGTACTTTGACAGATTAATTTGAAGATAGCCTATCTTATCATTTTCTGTGTTAAGAATTAATTTGTAGAAGGAAGTGATGTTTAGCTATGTTTTTTATTTTTTTGAATCTTAAGCTTTGTTCTTCTTCAACAAAAAGTGTGAGAGGGTTGCTTAGGAGTATCCTTTGGGATCTTCTACCTTGTGTGTTGCTAAATATCTTCTGAAAAGGATCTTAAGATTATGATTCTTCTTCTACTGTATAAATAGTATGCTTGAAAATGATTTTCACGTCTTTCTGTTTGAAGTTCTATGTTTTCTCATAAAATTCTTCCACTTGAAAGCCTTGAAAGGCTAAACATTGCTTTTGGATGATCTGTTTTGCTGCATATGGAAGATGATTTGCAGGGATAGATTCATATGATTTTTCAAGTCAAGCAGATAGCTTCACCCTTACCTCTCTTATAATTTCAAAATAAACTTTCTTTTCATATTTCTTGATGTGTAAGGCTTACCCCTATCCAGTCATGGGGTGACTCCTTGCACTAACACTCATCAAGTAAAAGGGGGAACCCATAAAATAAAATAAAACTCAAGACCTAGTTGGTGGACAGGGGGTCTCATCATGAGCCAACCTATTATGTCCATGGACATGTAGAGGTATGTCACTACTATTCATTTGGTCACCACGCCAGGGTAGTGGCTCTTGGTTGCATAGTCAAGAGAAAGGGGTTCTCATCACGAGTCAACCTTCTCATCTTCGTGAAATTCTTGTGGGTAACATTGTCAGCACTGGTCAGCACACTAGGGCAATGTCCTCAAGCTATTCTCTTGAAAGAAAAATCAATAAGACAAAGAGTAAAAATGCATTGAATAGGATAGGAAACAATTTCATCCATGACACGGTGAAGCTCACCCTCTAGAGAGGCAGCGACATGTAAGACATACATTTCCCTGTTATCACTACACCCCTTGCCCAAACATCCCCTACACCATCACATGCATTTACATGACCTAGATTGGTCTTCACCTGGAAACACCCCACACCTGAGGAGGATTAGCCCAATAAGAAATCATGAGACCCTTTCCAAACTTGGCTTGTTAAATAACATAATGTCTTTGAGCACTTGTTTGGGAAAAGGGGGGTTTGATGCACATGATTGGGTAGCTTGATTATTAGATTTGAGTGACATTGCCATGATCCCTATGACTTATGAGCCCATGGAGGGCATACTTGTTGTTGCAAGACCATGCCCGATGGGCAGGTACATATGGGGAGATGATTAGCTTGGACCTCCATAGGGATAAAATCCCACCAAATGGATGTTGAGATCCTAGCCAAGGGAATAGGAATACCAAAGGCTTGCACTAGAGAAAAGGGAGGACGTTCCACTAGGGGAAATTTGGCAGGCCTGGACCTAGGGGGTTCTTTCCCTCCCACCATGAGGTTGGCCCTTGAAGGCCCCTGACATCATCATTCCGATACTTGACATCATACAGTTGGGTTTTAGGCATGAGGACGACTTTGGTTGGCACGTGTGGCAGTTTCTGAGGGGTTTTGAGCCCCGACATTTCACTTTGGAGGCCTAGCATTCCAAGAGGGGGCCCAACATCACTCTAGGAAAGGCATGACGTCACTCTAAAAGGATAAAATTAGGGTTTTTATTGTCAATTTTATGTAAAACTAGATTTTTGATGTAAAATGGCCATGTAGGCCTTTTTTGACCTAAAATACAATTAAAGGTCATTTGTATTGTATAAATAAGAGATAAATTTCTTGTATTTTTTCATCATCTTTCACTCACACAAGTGTGAGGTTTGAAATTCGGCCTCTTTTAAGGCTTATTGGCTGAACTAAGTGGCGCACAACTCTTGGAGGGAGCTTTTAGTGGTGGTATTTTTCATTTTCATGGTGGAAAGTCTTCAACTAGGGTTTGTGACTAGATTATTCTTGGTGAAGTAAGTATAAATCTGCAATCCTTCTTTCTTTTTAATGGTTATGGTATCTTTTACTTGTTAATTTGTAAGATTATGAAATTTCTAGTGTGAAACCCTAGGAGAAAAGAACATGTTATTGTCCTTCTCTTAATAACTCTTCACCTACTTGATTTTGCTAGAAGACACCTCCCTTGAAGGATATACTAGAGCCCTGCCTTAGTAGCACTCTAGTAATATTGCTTCATCAAGATTTCATATTTTATTTCAAGCTTGACCTAAAGAAGAAGGAAAATCACTAGGGTCTCGGTTTACCTACTTCCTAGAAACTTTTTCCGTCTAGGGTTTTGGATGATTGAGGCCTTAGGTTACTAACACCTTAACCATCCTCCCTCTTGTATTTAGCTCACCCATTATCATTTGTTTCCCCTAAGAATTTCCACTGCAATAGTGACTCCATTTACCCTAAAGGCACTAGTTCATACCTTACAAGTGATTGATTGACTAAAGCAACCTTTAAACCATCTACCTTAAGATCTTTACTAACCATTTCTAACCTTAGATTGAACTAACCTACTAACTATCTTGCTTCTGTTACAAAATATTTCTACAACCATGTATAACAACAACAAAAGCATCTTAAAGAAATTTTTAGAGTTGATTTTACATTGCCTTCATTGCTTCTAAAAAATACTAGCATTCTTCCAAGTTTAGGTTATCATTTTTGATCCATCAAAGCCCTCATGCATGAGGTGGAAACAATTTATTAATAACTTCCAACAAATTCCTGAAAATTAGCAGTTTGTTGGATTTTTGTCTCTTTGATTGTTGCCACCTATCTCCAAGGCTTAGAATCCAATGGAGGAGAGGGGATTCGACCTCCTTATTTCATTTGGATGATATTGTCTATTTAAAGAAGTAGAGATCTCTTGGAAAGAGAGGGGGGAGAGGCCGAGAGGCTCTGTTTTTGTACTTTGACAGATTAATTTGAAGATAGCCTATCTTATCATTTTATGTGTTAAGAATTCATTTATAGAAGGATGTGATGTTTAGCTATGTTTTTTCTTTTTTTTGACTCTTAAGCTTTGTTCTTCTTCAACAACAAGTGTGAGAGGGTTGCTTAGGAGGATCTTGTTAAGGCCTAATGTTGGCTCATTACCCCTTAATTGGGGCATATTAGATTAGTAATGCTATTTTATTTATGTCGGCTTAGGCCATTAGTTGTAATTTAGATTAGTAATGTTATTTTAATTATGTCAGCTTTAGGCCATTATTTGTAATTATACCTCCTAGTCTCCTATATATACCAAGGAGACATTTTCATTTTGAATCATCTTGTACTTGAACATTTTAAGTGGGGTAAGAGGAGGTTTCCCTCTCGAAGAGGCTTATTATCTAAAATTATCACAGTTTCAAGGCGTTGAGTACTTTTCCTGTGGTTTTTCCATGCTATATTGATGTTTGGTTCTTAACATATGGTATTAGAGCTCAAGGTCTTGGGGTTTCGCTGCTACATCTGAGACACCATGGAATTTTCGCTATAACTTTTTTTCTACAACGTTTCAGAAGGAACCGCTTGGAGGGTATTTATTAGACGGATCAAGGTACGTTGGGCTCAAAATTCATCTCCTGAGGCCATATAATTTCGGAGATACAGCCTGTACAATATAGGGTTATGGAATCATCCTGAAATGAGTCATTGAGAAATTTTCGCTATAAAAAAGTTTCTGTAATGTTTCAGACCCTTTCCTCTGGAAACCATTTACAAAAATTAGTATTGTATCTATGGTAAAAAGTTCAGCTTCTGGGTCATCTTAAATTTGTGTATACACCCTGTGTAAGATAGGGTATCTGACTAGCCCTATTGACTAGTCTCAAGAAGGGGTTCTAGGTAAAACAATCATAACATCTTACTAGAGTATCCAAATTGAGTGGGACTAGTTGCATTGGATCTTGGACAGTCTGTAGTATTTTGGGTGCAAGTTTCAGAATTTTATATCAAATATTTTGTGTGGGGCATTCTATACAAGTGAGATCTCCTGGAAAGGCCAAAAATCGGCAAGTTGTGAGGAAGTTACCATAAATTCCACTTGGCACATCCAATTTTGATCAGACCTATGGAATTACAAAGAAGATTTATCAGAGAACTACCTAAAGGAAGGTTTCATACCCAGAAGGGCCGAAACTTGGGAGATATAACAGAATAAATATTGTCTAGCAGAACCACCTCAAAATCAAGACTCAAAAGTGATATTTGGCCAACATGCTACCCAAAAAGGGACCTCCTACACCAAATAAACCTCCAGAAAATCCTAATTGGACTCTTGATGAAGGTGAAGAAATGCGTAGGGACATAAATGATTTACAAAAGAAAACAATAACCAAAGATGAACTACAAGAGATGAGGGATTCAATGGATACTAAGATGGATTCAATGGAAGCCAAGATGGATTCAATGGAAGCTAAGTTGGATACTAAGATGCATTCAATGGAAGCTACGTTGATGGATTCAATGGAAGCTAAGTTGGATACTAAGATGGATTCAATGGAAGCTAAGATCATGGAAGTAATGAAAAATTTCGTAA
>JASDQU010013057.1:112537-129993 GCA_032191745.1 Picea mariana | reverse complement strand
TACACAAGGGAAGAAAACTGAGCAATCCTTTTCTATATTCTCAAGAGAAGATCCTCCAACCATAAAACCCTAATGCACACAAGAGGGTGCTCTACAACCTTGAAAATAGCACCCAAGAGAGGTGCGCACTTCAGCCTTAAAGGTAGGTCTGAAATTTCCAAATGACAAGTGAAGTGTGTGTTCCCTCAATGGGGAAATCACCTTTATTTACACTAGACTAGACACCGCAATATGTGTGTCTATTGGCACAATAGGGACGACCTCAATAACTCAGAAATATAATTAATTATTACAATAAACCTTAATTATTTTTACACTAGACTAGACACTGCAATATGTGTGTCTATTGGCACAATAGGGACGACCTCAATAACTCAGAAATATAATTAATTATTACAATAAACCTTAATTATCTTTCACATATGGTGGGGCCGATTTTTACCCTTTACATTATAATTATGGTTACAAGTAAATATTACACTTAGACAATATAGCAAGGGATCCACATGTCCACTAGTGCTCAGCCACTAGGGACACGTCCACCCATGCTTAGCCACAGGGAAATCATACTCAACATATCTCTATCTCAACTGAGTCCATAGTACCATCTCAAGCCTGAATCAACTGAGTCCACAAGAGTGCAAAGCCAAGAGACCACATCGATTCAACTCTCACAAAGAGGAGAATGATACAACCATCACATGGGTACACCCAACACTAGGGCACGACTCAACTCAGTCCAGAGGAGAACGATACACCCCATCACATGGGTACACCCAACATTGGGCTCTCTCACAAGTCAAATCAACTCAGTCATAGAGGAGAACGTATCCTGGAGAATGTCACACGACGTTGTAATCATCAAAACTCCCTCTCAACTAGGGGGGAATTCTCCACCAGGACAAGTCTCTCACGAAAGTACTCGAATTTCGTCTTGGCAAGATGTTTGGTGAAGATATCTGCAATCTTCTCATGTGTAGGAAGGTACTGCACATGTATTGCTTTCCTCTACACTATATCTTTGATATAAAGGTATTTGATCTCAATGTGTTTCGATTTATCGTGAAACACATGATTCTTTGAGAGCTTCACACAACTCTGGTTATCACAATGAATAATGGTAGAATCCATCTCATGATCAAATAAATCTGTAAGGATCTTGTGAAGCCACACTTCTTTGCAGACTGCCACACTCAACACTGTATACTCTGCTTCTGTGGTAATCAAAGCCACAGAGCTTTGTTTCCTACTGCACCAGGAAACCATGGCATACCCCAAGGTAAAACAACAACCAGATGTGCTCTTCTGGTCCCCTGCACTCCCTTCCCAATCTGCATTGGCATATCCCTACAATCTCATGTCTACATCGAAGGCATATATCATGCCATATCCAATAGTGCCTCGTAGACATCACAATACATGATTCATTGCTATCTAGTGAATTTGTCTCGGCTGACTCATAAACCGACTGAGTACGTTCACTGCATAGCATATATCAGGTCTGGTTTTGACCAGATACATCAATGATCCAATCAACCATTGGTAAAGATGTGGATCAATCTTGCCTGAATCAGTAGAATCCTCGTTCATTTTCTTCACATCCATCACCATTGGTGTAGGCTTTGCAGTCTGTCATACCGAATTTCTTCAATATCTCCACTGTATATTTTCCTTGGCTCAAGAAAATATCATTATTCCTCTTACATACTTCTAGTCCCAAGAAGTAGTGCATCATACCCAGATCCTTCATCTAGAATTCAGAAGTCAATGCTCACTTGCATTCAACAATAAGTCTTTTTGATCTGGTGAGGAATAAGTCATAAACATACATGACAAAGATCAGGCACTCATCACCAACAATATGATAATATAGGTTTGGATCAAAAACACTCTTGCTGAAGCCCAAACTCATCATATACCCATCCATATTCTCATACCAAGCACGAGGTGCTTTCTTTAGTCCATATAGGGATTTCTTCAACCTGTACACATGAGATTTCTCCTCATGTATAAAGAATCCCTCTGGCTGCTCGATGTAAAATTCTTCCTCAACCTCACCATTGAGAAAACTTGTCTTTACATCCATCTGATGTAATCTCCAAACCATGGATGTTGTTAGTGCAATGATAGTACGGATGGAAGTGTATTGGGCTATAGGAGCAAATGTCTCCTCATAATCAATTCCCTCTACATGTGAGAATCCTTTGGCCACAAATATTTCTTTTTACTGCTCGAAACTTCCATCAACTGCATGCTTGATCTTATAGATCCACTTGGTAGTCACTATAGACTTCCCTTCTGGTCTCATAACAATATCCCACACATCATTATTCATGATGGACTTATACTCTTCTATCATGGAATCTTGCCACACCTGCTGACCTGTTGCTTCTCCATGACAAGAAGGCTTAGTATCAATGATGTGGCTCATGGCTGAAACATAGCTCGCAAATATTTTTGGTCTCTTTATCTCTCAGAATGTGCCTTGAGGAGTTGCATGTCCCTTTGCCTCCTGTAGAGTTTGTCAATCCTAGGCATGCCTTTTATGGCCTACTGCAATGTCTCTGGGGACATCAACTGGAACAACTTGATCAATGGTTGTCTCCCTTTGAACTGCTGAAGGCGGAGAAGGTACTGTCTCACTATTATTCTCAAATATTTTGACTCCCTCTAATGTCAGAAGGATAAACATATGTCCTGGAGGAATTGTGACATCATCCTATGTTGGTATCCTAGAGATATCCCATGTCTTCTCAGGTCCTCTACTTTGTCTACAGTACTTTGTTGGCCTCCTGTACTAGGATAATAAAGAAAAAATGGAATCCCGTACTAGGGATAATGGTCCAAGTCATGAGGGCTCCCATACTAGGGATAATATCCTTCATTATCAAAATGCAAACAACTATAGGGTAATGATGAAATCAAATAAGGAATGTAGTATGAAAAATTACCTTAGTCTACAGTCATCTCAATATTGCTTTTGGTCCTCCTGAGAAAAATCAGAAGAAGAAAGCCTTATCTTTCATGTCTTCATCTTTCTGAGGTGGGTCTGGATCAATGTCAGCAGTGGAGGCATGTTGTCTTCCTCTCTTCCTGGTAGGACAGTTTCTCACAAAGTTTCCATACTTGTCACATCTGAAACACTGGATCTTTGATTTGTCTTTTCTATGATCATACCTTGAAGCTGATGAAGTCTTCTTGCCTTTGAACGCTTGACTGAATCTTCTTCTATTTATTCCTCCTTTCTTTGTATGAAAGGCAAGAGCATGATTATCATCATGAGGGGAGTCTTGCACTCCTCTAGCTATAAGTCTGATTTCTTCCTGGGTACAGTCTGTCCATAGACGATCAAAAGTAGGTAGTTCTTCTCTACCATTGATACTTTGAAGAAATGGTTCCCAATGTCTTGGACGAGCATTGAGAGTGGTCAAGACAAGTTCTTTGTCTGATATTATTTCTCCAATGGCACCTAGATGATCTCTAATCTCTGAAATATTCATGAAGAAGGTAGCAACTATTTCATATTTTGTCATCTTAATATTTTGAAGCCGACCCTTCAATGTAAGAGCTTTGAGGGTGTTTTTACTCTTGTTGATGATTACAACTACATGAGACATTCTCCAGGACATAGACTAATTGAGTCGACTTGAGAGAGAGCCCCTGAGATGGGCATGTGGTTCCTATCTGAGACAGAGATGGAACTTAGAGATTGCCTCCTCCTTACAGAGAGTTGAGAATAACTCCATATGATTCTCCCTGATAACGCAACGAGAAAGGAGATCTGCAGAGTTGGACGTGCCTATGGCAGAGCACAAGGTGAACGTTTGAATTCCCATAGAGCTGGGTGCATCATCATGAGACAGAAATGAACATGATGTATTAGTCTCATATGAGCAGAGAGTTGAGATGATGAAATCCAGATGAATCTCCTATGTAATGCAGTGGGAAAGAAGATCTGTTGAGTGGACGTTCCTATGGACGAGCATAGGTGAACTTGATCCTAGTAGCTAAGCACTAATGAGAGTGGTTCTCCTGTGTAATGCAGTGAGATAGAGATATGGACATCCCTATGGATCTTCCCCTAGTGGATGAATTCTAGTGGGTGTATGAGATCCCTTGCTATATTGTTAAAGAGTTAGACCTGCCTATAACCCTAATTGTAATGTAAAGGGTACAGGTCAGCCCCACCTTAATGTAACGGATAATTAATGTAAAAGATAATTAATCTAGTTAATATTAATTATATTATGAGATAGAGATTTTGGCCCTGTTGTGCCAATAGACACTTCTGTTGACAGGTCAAGTCTAGTATAAGTAAAGGTAAATTCCCTATGAGGAATCATATCTTTTATGTGAATTTGGAAATTTCAGCAAGTACATCTTCTTGGGAAAAGTGCACACCTCTCTTGGGCACTAGTATTATAGGATTTGAAATCACCCTCTTGTGTGCTAGGTATTTATGGTGGTGGAGGTATTTCTGTTGAAGAATATAGCAAAGGATTGGCTGGGTTTTCTTCCATTGTTGAGAAGGGTTTCCCAGGATACTTCTTGTGTACTTGTGCATGGTGTTTGTTCTTGTGATCTTGGTTGCTGCAAAAAATTATCTATGGTTTAAGTAAAATGATAAAATGGAAAGAGCTTCATGCTTAAGCCTAGCTTATTGAAAAATCAACAAATCTCAAACATATTCTTCAATCCTTCATACATCTCACGAGCTATCTTTAAGTTGGCAATACGAGGTAGGAGATGATATCTCACTGAGTAGATGATTATCTTCCTTTCCTTGACATCATCTTCCTTCCATTCTTCTTTCTCTTTATCGGTAGATATCTATGGTAAAGCCTTTTGTATCACACTCGATAGGTCATCCTCTTCCAGGGTGATCTGTAGTATTGACTTCCAGGAACTGAAGTTGCTTGATCCATCAAGCTTATATTTCACCAAGGTTATGTTCCTCATGGTTTGCAAATTCTTCCAACAACCCTTAGCAATTAGCCTAGGAAACCTAACGGCTAGGATAGGATATCAACCTTAGGTTTTGTTGGTCTTATGAATGACAACAATAAGCCTTGAAAGTCAGAAGAACACTGGTAAGTTTGAAAAATCCTTCAATGAGCTGCAGAAACCCTAAAACCAAAATTCTACAGAAAATTGCGGAACCCTAGAAACCCTAGGGACAAAAATCCAAAATTCTCAGAATTGAAATATGAAGCTTGATAGAGGTGTGCTGAAGGAGGCCGTACACTCTGATGCAATTTTTAGCCCCAACGTTTCAGTGGAAGGTGCTGAAACCACCCAAGGAGAGGGTTGTACTTTTTCTGGAAACCCTAGGAGGGCCATATGGTTCCACAGAAGAGAGGATGACTTGCTTGAAATCTCGTGCAATGGCTTATTTCAAGTCCTAAGCTCTGATACCATGTTGAATTTTCACTATGATAGGTTCAAGCATGAGGTTTATATAATTTTGCATGTACTTGAACCATAAAAAAATGTAGCTACACCATACATAAGTGCTGCAATAACCAATATCACAAGAAGAATTACCATGCACAAGAACACAAGAAATATCCTTGGAAACCCTTCTACAAAAGGGAAGAAAACCCAACAATTCTTTTCTATATTCTCAAGAGAAGATCCCCCAACCATAAAATCCTAATGCACAGAAGAGGGTGCTCTACAACCTTGAAACTAGCACCCAAGAGAGGTGCGCACTTTGGCCTTATAGGTAGGTATGAAATTTCCAAATGACAAGTGAAGTGTGTGTTTCCTCAATGTGGAAAACATATTTATTTACACTAGACCAGACACAACAATAGGTGTGTCTATTGGCACAACAGGGTTGACCTCAATAACTCAGAAATATAATTAATTATTACAATAAAACTTAATTATCTTTCACATATGGTGGGGCCAACTTGTACCTTTTACATCATAATTAGGGTTACAAGTAAATATTACACTTAGACAATATAGCAAGGGATCCACACGTCCACTAGTGCTCAGCCACTAGGGACATGTCCACTTGTGCTCAACCACAGAGATGTCATACTCAATAGATCCCTATCTCAACTGAGTCCACAGAAGAATCATATGGAGTACCATCTCAAGCCTGACTCAACTGAGTCCATAGGAGTACAAAGGCAGGAGACCACACCGACTCAACTCTCACATAGAGGAGAATGATACACCCATCACATGGGAAAACCCAACACTAGGGCATGAATCAACTCAATCTAGAGGAGAATGATACACCCCATCACATGGGTACACCCAACATTGGGCTCTCTCACAGGTCAAATCGACTTATTCACAGAGGAGAACGTATCCTCGAGAATTTCACATGACGTTGTAATCATCAACACTTTTTAGTATAGTATTTCTGAAAATGTTTTTGAAGAGTCTCATGAAGATACAGTCTTCCTTGCTGCTCCAAGAGATAAAAACCAAAATTTTCATAATCAAGTTGAAATATTACATAAAAAGAAAGACATGGCTGTCCAATTAGACCTAGAAGAAGAAAAAATACCTGATATATTACAGCTCAGTACACACAAAATCAACTTTACATATCAACTGATACAGGCTACGAGTTGAAACTTACACAGGATGTGAATATTAGCTGATACAAGCTGCGAGTTGTAGCTTACATAGGCTACGAATATCAGCTGATACAAGTTGTGAGTTGCAACATACACATACTGCGAATATCAGCTGATACAGGTTGTGAGTTGCATCTTAAACATGCTACGAATATCAGTTGATACAAGATGCGAGTTGTAGCTTATAGAGGTTGTGAATATCAACTGATATAGGATGTGAGTTGCATCTTACACAGGCTGTGAATATCAGTTGATACAGGTTGCAAGTTGCAGCCTACAAAAGATGCGAATATCAGTTGATACAGGCTGCGATTCAAGATGAATGAGATGCTTTATGATCTTGCGAGTCAATATGTAAGTCTAATTCAAAATCCAAGGGGAGAGTACAACCTCTGTGAGAATAGACATTATAGTGCAAAAGTCAGGGGGAACGTACAACCTATGTGCGCATAGACAGACTGGTGCAAAAGTCGGGGGCAACATACAACCTCTGTGAGCCTAGTCAAGCCTTGTGAGACATGATAAAAAGTTAATTCATCTAGAAAAAGTTAGGTTGAACATAAAATTCGTATGATCTAGAAACAAACAATCTTCCCGATATTGCAAATGATGTAAATGTATTGATCTAGTCTGTTGGCACTGAAATATCCCTGATCCAGCTGATTTGGATATCTACTGCTGAACTACTCTTTTATCACTCAGATTTGATACTTTGGGTTTTCTGGATACGTTTGGGTTATTGTGTGAACATGCCTGGTGATTTTCACATGTGTGTTTCATTCATTTATTGTTTTACCAGTATACATGATGCATGCGAAAGAAAGGACAACACATATCGCTAATATGTATTATGAGGAGAAAGAAAGAAATATAATAATATGATGGAAGCAAATAAAATAGTCAACAGTTAAATCTCATGGATTGTCACTGGAATAAAAAGAAACTAATATGAAATTCTCGTGATCAGAAGATGAAAGAAGATCTGGCATGCATAGATAGATCGACAAAAAGGCATTTCCGGGAGATCACGACAACTGCTGCAGATACTGGAAAACTCACCCCGATGGATATACTCATTGGAATGTACTGGAAACTTTCCCAAACTGAGCGCCCTGGCCTCTAGGATTCTTCTGGAAACTGTCGGACTGAATATCTGACCTCTGAATCTCCGGATGTCACCCCCTAGAGATTTGTGCACATCCTAGGATATGTGAGTGTACCCGAGTGATACCACTAATGAAATATGATGATGTACATCTAAAAATGATCGTCCCAGACTCCTATGTAATGGGTCAGAAGGGTTTCCTCAGATCTGACCCAGAATACCCCTTGGAACCCCAAATGCACTTCCTCAAGAGTTGCACACTATCTGACTGTCTGCTATGATAGATTCCACCATCAGAAACTAATGACTAGTGTCTCAAAATAAGCTCCCTGGCTAGCTCTTAACTGGGTTGGAAGGAATATGCAAGCTACTACTCCATCTAGTGCAGCTACACAAAACCCTCTCTCTAACTCTTGTGCCCTCATTGGCTGAGCTGCGCAATCATTGCAAACTGGATCTCTTTAATAGCATGGTGAAATAACTGGATGGTATCTACGATAGGCTAGGGTGTGTCTCTCAACACCGAAATTGATCAATGGTGGTGGTTTCCTCTAGAAATCCACAAAACAACAAAGGGGTTGATTTCCTCCTCCTATGGAAACTGTCCCAACATCAAATCATAACATAATGAGGAATTAGGTCGAATTCCTCCCTTTATAATATTCCCAATCTAATTCTCCGCTGAGATCACTTAAGCTAGGCACTTTTCCTCCTAAGGTGAGTAAGTAATTAATTAAGTCCCCCCTCAACACCTTTTCATTCTATTTCTCCGTTGACTTTAGCTTAAGTGACTTTTCCTTTCCAGTTTTTCTTAATTCATCATTTAGCCACCAAATCACCCTTATTTATCCTCTTGTTCCTTGTTTTTGCCTGACTATAGTCTACAGGAAGAAATAGACAACTAAGTCACTCCCTGTTGGCCTAATATTGGGTTCCTTCCTGAAATTGCTTGTCCTCAAGCAACATCAATCCTGGGTGTTGCAAAATAAGCTATCCCTCCCATGTGGCATCCTCCACTGGAAGTCCCCTCCATCTAACCAAGCACTCTTTGATGACCCTGCTCCTCAAACTGTGATTTATATACTCGAGAACCTCCTTCGAAACTAGCTCCAATTGACCCTCCTCATCCAAGCATGGAAACTCCTCTGAAATGTTGACCTGCTATCCCACTGCCTTTCTAAGGCAATAAATGTGAAAGATGTTATGAATATTGCTACCCTTCGATATCTCTAGCTCGTATGCCACCTCACATACCCTCCTGATGACTCTGTATGTCCCATAATATTTCGGATTCATCTTCTCTGCTCTACTCCTCTTCAAGGAGGACTGTTTGTATGGATGTAACTGTAGAAAAACCAAGTCCCCTACCTGAAAATTGTGCTCTATCCTCTTTCTTTTTGCATGGATATTCTGCTGGTTTTGAGCTTCCTACAAGTTTTCCTTCATTTCCCATAGGATCCTCTGTCTCTCCTCCACCTAGTCTTTGGCCCTCGGGACCCTACTATCCACAAACACAGTCTCCTCAAAAGAGGGTGCATCGCATCCATACAATGCTCTAAATGGTGATAGCCTGATAGACATATGGTAAGCCGTGTTGTAGCAATACTCACCCATGTGCAATCATCTCACCCATGTGCACTGCTTCCCTCCCACATAGTTTCTCATATACCCCTCCACCCATTTTTGACAATATTTGTCTCTCCATCTGTGTGTGGGTGGTAGCTGGTACTCGTGGCTAGATTTGTGCCTTCGAACCGAAAAATCTCCTGCCAAAACGCGTTGATGAAGCACCCATCTCTCTCACTGATTATCTTCCTGGGTAAGTCGTGCAACCGTAATACCTCTTTGAAAAATAACTCTGCTACCTATATGGCCTTGTATTCGATGGGTATGGAAAAAAAATGTGAAAATTTGGTCATCTTGTCAACCACCAAAAATATACAGTCTCCGCTCTGCACTCGAGGAAGACCTATAATGAAGTTCATAGAAATGCTCTCCCATTTCTTCTCTGGAATGGGTAGAGGTTGAAGTAACCCTGCAAGGTGTGTCTACTTGGACTTGTTCTACTGACAAATTATGCACTCCTGGATGTGTTTCAGTACATCATCCTTGAGAACCTTCCATTAGAGTCTCTCCCTGATCTACCTGTAAGTTTTGAAGTACCCCTGATGCCCGACTACAGGTGAATCATGACACACCTTCAGAATATTCCCCTTCAAGGTAGATTCTGGAACGAAGTAAATCCATTCCTTGTAGAAAATGACAGCATCTAGTACCTAGTATCTATCATCAACCACCTGTCCATCCATCACCTCACAAGCAAATTTATTTTTGGAGTATTCCACCAACAAATGTGCTTCCCAATCTGTGCAAATGTCTATCATAGAACACCCTGGTGGCCTCATGGACAAGGCATCTGCTACGACCTTCCTCTTTACATTGACATACTCAATGTTAAAGTCAAAGGATTGCATTTTCGAGACCCACTTATGTTGTCTCTCACTGAGGTCTTTCTGATCCAGGAAATATTTGAGACTATTGTGATCAATCTTCACTACAAATCTGCTACCTACTAGATATTGCCTGAATTTGGTTAAGGCATGCATGATCACTAGAATTTCCTTGTCATAAATAGAGTAGATTCTCTCTGACTCGTTGAGCTTCCTTCTCTCAAACACAATGGGATGGCCTCTCTACATCAAAACTGCTCCAATCCCCACCCCTGATGTGTCACACTCTGAGACAAATGGATGTGAGAAATCCAGAAGGGCTAGAACAGGGCATGTGCTCAAAACCTCCTTCATTTTCTCAAATGTCTGTTGTGACTCCTGTGTCCAATGAAAGGTGCCCTTCTTGGTCAAATCTGTGAGTGGTGCTCCCAACTATGAAAATCCCTTGAAAAACCGCCTATAGTAACTACATAAACCAAAGAATCCCTTCAGCTCCATGAGGTTCTTGGGTGTTGGCCAATCCAAAATGGCCCTGATATTCTTCTGATGAACCTGTACTCCCTGCTCACTGATGATATTCCCCAAGTATAATATTTCTCTCATGCCAAACTCACATTTGGACTCCTTGGAATATAATGACTGTGCATGCATAATTCCCAAGACCTCCTCCAAATGTGCCATATGCTCATCCCACATCCTATTGTAAATCAATATATCATCGAAGAATACCAAAAGGTATTTTCTCAACTTCCCTCTAAAGATCTGGTTCATGCAAGACTGGAAAGTGGCAGGTGTGTTGGTCAATCCAAACAACATGATTAAGAACTCAAAATGTCTAAAATCACACCTGAATGTTGTCTTCTCTATATCCTGCTCCCTGATGATGATATGATGATATCCTGACCACAGATCAATCTTGGTGAAGAAAAATTCCCCATGTAACTCGTCCATCAACTCATCTATGCGCGGAATGGGGTACCTATTCTTGATCGTTTTCTTGTTGAGATCTCTATAATTAATGCACATCCTCAATGTTCCATCCTTCTTCAGTACCAGAATGACTGAAGAGGAAAAATGACTCGTGTTGGGCATGATGTGCCCCATCGCAAGAAATTCTTTGATTTCTTTCTCAATCTCATCCTTAAATCTATTGGGGTGCATGTTATCCCCTATCCTAGGGATAACTAAGGATATTATGTCTCGAGGCCCATAGGTCCTAGACATGGAGTACCAAGAGCCATATTGACTTGAGCTTGGCCCTAGAGGGCCCATCATTTATTCAGCACCTCCCATCTACCAACAACAACATCCACTCCATTGCTCTGGTTCTGAAGTAGCAGTGGGTCTTGCTCCATGAGGTAATGAGTCTGGGTATCATGGTATGTGTTACTATGATTCTCAAAACATTTGAATATGTGCACTTAATTCTATTTTTCTTCATGAAGTTTTCTTGGACATCAAGCTTTTTAACTTTCCCATACCTAGGGGGAATGACAGAGTGCCATAGAAATATGGTTTCCTTAGGGATGAGTTGTCACTGGGTGGGTCTATGAAAGGTCATCATCCATTCCTTCCATACTTATCACTTTTCATCTATCCCCTACATTGGTTTGGGAATTGGGTTTGCCAAGATAGTAAGGGTTGTACCTTGCCTTGTGGGAATAAGGGGCTAAATTAATAGAGGGTAAAAGTATCTAGAAAAATTTAAAATCCAATATCAAACCTTGAGATGCTTCACCCAGGGATCTTACAGAAAGCAATAAAAGACTTCTTAGTGTTAGCACAAGATTGGTTAAGTCGCCAAGAGTCAAGAAAAATCATTGAAAACAGTCTCACAAGGTTCCAAGCATCAAAATCACCCATGGATTTACGCTACCGAATTTCACGCAGACACACACTCGAGTGCTACCTAAAGGCGCTACTGAAATTCTGGTAGAGACCAAATTGTGTAGAGTTATTTTACTAGTTTTGAGTCACTAACTTGAAACTTGGATTATGAACAAATGAGAATGTATTTTTAAAAACCAGAGGAGGTTTTTGTTCATAACATTCCAAATAACAAAAACCTCTCTCAATTTTTCAAAATGTGTTATGGTTTGATATATATTATACATATAAATGGAGCTACCGAATGTGCACAACGACGCTACCAAATTTCCTGTAGCGGTCACGGTTCTGATATTTTCCCTATTGGGAGGTTGCCACCTATCAAGGAGGATTAAAATAGATTCTCAAGGATCAGTTATATGTCAAGGGAAACCTGCACTTAAGTTTTAGCTCCATCAAAGGCCTCATGCATGAGGTGGAAACAATTTATTAATAACTTCCAACAAATTCTTGAAAATTAGCAGTTTGTTGGATTTTTGTCTCTTTGATTGTTGCCACCTATCTCCAAGGCTTAGAATCCAATGGAGGAGATGGGATTCAACCTCCTTAGTTAATTTGGATGATATTGTCTATTTAAAGAAGGATATATCTCTTGGAAAGAGAGGGGGGGAGAGGCCGAGATGCTCTGGTTTTGTACTTTGACAGATTAATTGGAAGATAGCCTATCTTATCATTTTCTGTGTTAAGAATTCATTTGCAGAAGGAAGTGATGTTTAGCTATGTTTTCTCTTTGTTTTGACTCTTAAACTTTGTTCTTATTCAAAATCAAGTGTGAGAGGGTTTATTTAGAGGATCCTTTGGGATCTTCTACCTTGTGTGTTGCTAAATCTCTTCTGAAAAGGATCTTCAGATTATGATTCTTCTTCTACTGTATAAATATTATTCTTGAAAAGGATTGTTACGTCTTTCTGTTTGCAGTTCTTTGTTTTCTCATAAAAGTATTCCACCTAAAATCCTTGAAAGGCTAAACATTGCATTTGGATGATCTGTTTTGCTGCATATGGAAGATGATTTGCAGGGATAGATTCATATGATTTTTCAAGTCAAGTAGATAGCTTCAGCCCTACCTCTCTTATAATTTCAAAACCAACTTTATTTTCGTATTTCTTGATGTGTAAGGCTTACCCCTATGCAGTCATGGAGTGACTCCTTGCGCTAACATTTTTGGCACCGTTGTCGGGGACAGATTTGAGTAGATTGAAAATCTCCTTGGGAAGAATGACATTGCACAACTCTAGCTTTAGATGGGGACTGAAGTTGGACACCTTCAAGACTACACATTCACCATGGTGACTCCATTGTTCAGAATCTATTGGTGACTCCATTGTTCAGAATCTATTGGTGACTGAAGGATATCCTGGCCAAGAGGTTTTCCCCACTCAAATTCTCAGCCATATATGATTATCCACATCTTGTGCCTCTTATTGATGAATGGAAATATCTACTGCCTAGATTTTATGAAGGTGAGGATGAGCATGTTCAAGAATTTCATGCTTTGATGCAACAATTTGACATCCATCATGAAGATATATTGATGAAAATGTTCATGTATTCATTGGATGGGGATGCACGTAAATGGTATTTCTTGTTACCCCCTTCCATTATTTCATCCTTGAAGGATTTCCACAGAGTATTCAATGAACACTGCAAAAGGTTTTATCCCTCTAAAAGTATCTGTCATAACTATTGTGAGGGATATGTAGAATGTGCTCAAGATCTGTTAGATTACTTTGTCGAATATAAAGATGAAAGCGATTTTATTCACTGTCCAAATGAAAGCATAAAGAATACTCCTATATTTGGAGAGGACAACATTCATCACTTTGTTTCAGATGAAAATCATGTGTATGAACAACTAGAAGAAACAGTTATTGTTGTTCTTGAAATGAATATTTTTAACAATTATAGTCTTGATGAAATTACTGTTTTAGAGGTTGATCATAGGTATGAAGGGCAACCCATTTTTGATGAATATTATAGTGATGATGAGCAACAATATTATCCTATATTTGATCACTATGAAGATAGGGAGTATGATGCAGAGGTTGGCCTTGTCACAAAATACATAACCCAAAGATTTGACCAGGAGAAACCCTTAGTTGAGGCACATGAAGATATCGTTTATACACAACTAGAAGTAAATCAACAATCATCGGTTGATCAGCAACCACCTACGTCAATCCTTCTTCCACTTGTACCCATAGTTTACAGTAAGCAACTTGAAGTGGAAAAAGAAATATGCTATCAATCCCATGTGTTTTGTCACCATTTTCATGACCCTGTAAGGGTGTATATGGAGTTGTATTTCTCAAATGTTTTGGAAGCTGTAAACTTTATTGTGTTAGCAGCAGTCAGAGGAGATATAGGAAATGTTTTCAAACCATTGTCATATTCCTCTTGTCTGTTGTCAATCATTGGCATTATAAAGACTCATGTCTGCAAGTTGCTTGAATGTCTTTGGTGGAATTTTTCCTTCACCTAGCCTATTGTAAAAGTTAGTTAGCTTAGGTTTTGTACATAAATAAGCTCCATCAAGAGCAGGTGTGTTTKCTTTCTGATTGAAAGTAGAGTAATATAARTTTTCTGTATRTTTTMTTCAACACGATGCATCAAAGCATGACTCCACAAGCCCAAAGGATAAGGCATTGAAACTACAAGAGTCCTTAGAGCCTCACAGGGAGGACTCTATCCCCCATGGAGCCTATGTTAGCACAAGATTGGTTAAGGCGCCAAGTGTCAAGAACAGGCATTGAAAACACTCTCATAAGGTTCCAAGCATCAAAATCACCCATGAATTTATGCTAGTGAATTGCATGTAGACACACAGGCGGTCTCTACCTAAAGGCACTACTGCAATTCTGGCAGAGACCAAATTGGGCAGAGTTATTTTACCAGTTTTGAGTCACTAACTTGAAACTTGTATTATAAAAAAATAAGAAGGCATTTTTGAAAACTGGAGGAGGTTTTTCTTCATAACATTCCAAATAAAAAAAACCTCTCTTAGTTTTTCAAAATGTGTTATCTTTTGAGAGATATTAAACATAGAAATGGCTCTACTAAATGTGCACAATGATGCTACCGAATTTCCTGTAGCGGTCACGGTTTTGATATTCGCCCTGTTGGGAGGTTTCCACCTATCAAGGAGGATTCAAATAGATTCTCAAGGATCAGTTAGATGTCAAGGGACACCTGCACCTAATTTTTAGCTCCATCAAAGCCCTCATGCATGAGGTGGAAACAATTTATTAATAACTTCCAACAAATTCCTAAAAATTAGCAGTTTGTTGGATTTTTGTCTCTTTGATTGTTGCCACCTATCTCCAAGGCTTAGAATCCAATCGAGGAGATGGGATTCGACCTCCTTATTTCATTTGGATGATATTGTCTATTTAAATAAGTAGATATATCTTGGAAAGAGAGGGGGGAGAGGCCGAGAGGCTTTGTTTTTGTACTTTGACAGATTAATTTGAAGATAGCCTATCTTATCATTTTCTGTGTTAAGAATTCATTTGTAGAAGGAAGTGATGTTTAGCTATGTTTTTTCTTTGTTTTGACTCTTAAGCTTTGTTCTTCTTCAACAACAAGTGTGAGAGGGTTTCTTAGGAGGATCCTTTGAGATCTTMTACCTTGTGTGTTGCTAAATCTCTTCTGAAAAGGATCTTCARAYTATGATTCTTCTTCTAYTGTATCAATAGTATTCTTGAAAAGBATTTTCACDTCTTTHTGTTTGCAKTTCTATGTTTTCTCATAAAAGTCTTCCACCTGAAAGCCTTGAAAGGCTAAACATTGCTTTTGGATGATCTGTTTTGCTGCATATGGAAGATGATTTGCAGGGATAGATTCATATGATTTGTCAAGTCAAGCAGATAGCTTCATCCCTACCTCTCTTATAATTTCAAAATAAACTTTCTTTTCGTATTTCTTGATGTGTAAGGCTTACCCCTATCCAGTCATGGGGTGACTCCTTGCACTAACACTCAGCAAGTAAAAGGGGGAACCCATAAAATAAAATAAAACTCAAGACCTAGTTGGTGGACAGGGGGTCTCATCATGAGCCAACCTATTAGGTCCATGGACATGTAGAGGTATGACACTACTATTCATATGGTCACCACACCAGGGTAGTGTCTCTTGGTTGCATAGTCAAGAGAAAGGGGTTCTCATCACAAGTCAACCTTCTCATCTTCGTGAAATGCTTGTGGGTAACATTGTCACCACTGGTCACCACACTAGGGCAATTTCCTCAAGCTATTCTCTTGAAAGAAAAAACAATAAGACAAAGAGTAAAAAGGCATTGAATAGGATAGGAAAAAATTTCATCCATGACATGGTGAAGCTCACCCTCTAGAGAGGCAACCATAGGTAAGACATACATTTCCCTGTTATCACTACACCCCTTGCCCAAACATCCCCTACACCATCACATGCGTTTACATGACATAGATTGGTCTTCACCTGGAAACACCCCACACCTGAGGAGGATTAGCCCAATAGGAAATTCTGAGACCTTTTCCAAACTTGTCTTGTTAAATAACATAATGTCTTTGAGCACTTGTTTGGGAAAAGGGGGGTTTGATGCACATGATTGGGTAACTTGATTATTAGATTTGATTGACATTGCCATGATCCCTATGACTTATGAGCCCATGGAGGGCATACTTGTTGTACATATGGGGAGATGATTAGCTTGGACCTCCATAGGGATAAAAGCGCACCAAATGGATGTTGAGATCCTAGCCAAGGGCATAGGGATACCAAAGGCTTGCACTAGAGAAAAGGGAGGACGTTCCACTAGGGGAAATTTGGTAGGCCTGGACCTAGGGGGTTCTTTCCATCCCACCATGAGCTTGGCCCTTGAAGGCCCCTGACATCATCATTCCGAGCCTTGACATCATCCAGTTGGGTTTTAGGCACGAGGACGACTTTGGTTGGCACATGTGGCAGTTTCTGAGGGGTTTTGAGCCCCAACATTTCACTTTGGAGGCCTAGCATTCCAAGAGGGGGCCCAACATCACTCTAGGAAAGGCATGATGTCACCCTAAAAGGATAAAATTAGGGTTTTTATTGTCAATTTTATGTAAAACTAGATTTTTGATGTAAAATGGCCATGTAGGCCTTTTTTGACCTAAAATACAATTAAAGGTCATTTGTATTGTATAAATAAGAGATAAATATATTGTATTTTTTCATCATATTTCACTCACACAAGTGCGAGGTTTGAAATTTGGCCTGTTTTAAGGCTTATTGGCTGAACTAAGTGGCGCACAACTCTTGGAGGGAGCTTTTAGTGGTGGTATTTTTCATTTCCATGGTGGAAAGTCTTCAACTAGGGTTTGTGACTAGATTATTCTTGGTGAAGTAAGTAGAAATCTGCAATCCTTCTTTCTTTTTAATGGTTATGGTATCTTTTACTTG